>PVMI01050428.1:0-21954 GCA_008528875.1 Aulacorthum solani
ATCAAACTTGATTCTGTTACATCTATTGAAAGTATAATGATAACAAATATTGATTATTAAATAAAATTGAAGTACCCATTTTTAAATTATTTTTTCTTACTAGGCCAAGTGGGTAATGTAACCAATGGATTGATTATTGGTAAATGTTTATTACGTTTAAGCGATGTATAATTTTGTACTGAGCATGGTGTAGGTGAATGATTTCGATTATTTAATGCTGTGCTACTAGAAATTCTATGCGAAGATCTCAAAGGTGAAGCATTTAACATGACAGGCGATGCTGCAGAAACTAAAAAATAAAAATTATTATTAGATTTAAATTTTTAGTCCTATTAAGTGGTTGTACTTACGTCTCCGACAACTATCAAAACTATTTCTTCTACAGTCCAGATGTGACTCTTCTACATCACATGATTTATTGGGAGAGAAATTCTGGGGAGAAGGTGGATTTATGACTACAGCTGGACCAGTCATTGTTTGACTTCTTTTTAATCCTTTAAAACTATGTAATTCATCATCATCGTCATCAGCATCAAAAACATCACTTGTTGATTTAGGATCTTGAAGTAGGAATGAATTATCACCATTTGTGCTTATATTACCATTAGAACCTTGAATTCTGACATTTATTTCATTTTTATCTGAAACAAATTTCAATTCATTTGGTACTTCTAAACCTATGTTGACAGTACATTTTTCTGATTCTTTGATTATATTTTTAAGTCCAAATTCAATTTCAGCTTCCATATCACTATATGTTTTATTAAGATGACGGCATTTAATTGATCTTCGTGCGATATCATTTCCTTCGATAAAATGTGCAATACTACACTTCTTAGAATTATTTTCTACAACTATAAGCTCTTTACGAAAGTCTTCGCTTTCTTCATCTTCCGGGGATGATGATATTAAATTTGATACATCTACATCAGACTCCATACATTCGTTTACACCAAAATTCAATTTAGGTCGATGACGTGAAAATTGGCTTTGACAAGCTTGGCGAAAACTGTAACGAGATGAAGAGGCTTGACACTTGTTGTCACACATTTTATAACTATCTGGAATTTCATCTGATGCTTCAGATGAATCAATATGACAAATATTTCCCAAAGATTCTTCTTCGCTTATTTTAAATGCAGTATATGTTTTTAGTGGCTCACTAATTTGATCTTTGCATTCATTCTTTAATTTATCAGTTTCGTATATTTGACTATAGCTATTCAAATCATCATACTGTGAAGTTTGATATGTACTCGTATCTTCTTCTGACATACTGTTTAAAAATTATCATAATTATTATTATTTATTTGATAGCAATAGTTTAAGACACATAAAAAAAATAATGTTTAACATACACAGCATTTTGATCATCCAGAACTATTTCCTGGCGGCAATCAGAAAATTCAACAGGTGCCGGTAAAGATTCAATATTTAATTCTGTTGAACAAGATGAATCTCTTCTTAACATTGGTATAGGAGAAATAGATATAGGATTGGCAATAGAAGTAGGAGTGAGCTGTTGAAGGTTCAGATGGTTATCAATGCTTGGTGATAGCTATACAGTAAAATAATTCAACTCAATACAAATGCATTATTCTTCATAAATATCTTACAACATACCAGTTGTGACATGGGAAGTGGAGTCAAAATAGTAGAAGGAAAAGCTGCCTTGCCAGAATGTTCGATTAATTTTGAAACTGATTTTTCAAGGCTATTAGCTCTTTCAAGTAATTGCTTTTTATAGACCTTTATAACAATTTGTAAGTCAAACATTAAAAAAAAAAAAAAATTAAATCTCTTACTTTTTTTATGGCTTTACTTTCAGTATCTTTTACATTGTTATTTATTATTTTATTAATATTAATGGGATCTTCATTTAAATCATTATTATGTACTGTTTCCTAAATAAAAATGAAAATTTAAAGCCTGCAATGGAAAAAAATTAAGCATAAATATCTTACATTTTTGGTCTGATATGTTATTTTGAACTCTTCTTTTTGAAGGAGTTTTAAAAGTGTGTCTAATTTATACTTTAAATCTTGGCGCATATCATTGAATTCAGTATTGTCAATAACATTGTTAATTTCTGATATGCATACAATAAAATCTTTGACAGTACCACATAACACTCTAAAAGTACATAATACAATTAAAATGAATTAAAATGTTTATATATTATCAAAAAATATACTAACTTGGCTGTATTAACAATTATTTCGTGTTCATGAGTTTGCAAAATAATGTTCAAATTAGTTATAATGTAATTGTAGTATGTGGATATGGCTGATTCTAAACTAATACCCTCTTGTACCCCAGAGTTCATTGTGAGTTTTGTGCCACTACCTATGTCAATGCTACGTTCATATACCATAATACTCCATCTAAAATGTGCATACAAAGTGTTGAATAAAATCACAAATTACATATATCACATATAACTCATTAGTCATTACTAGAGCACGGATTTTTATGCAATTGTTAATTATTTTCCATTTTGTATTTTTGAATTTTTGTTAGTAGTCCTTATGAATAGTAATAGTCTCAACTTTCAAGCTAATGGAAACACTTTTTTTTTCATATTTCTATGAAATATGTGATGATTATTGCATATTTCAACAAAATTTAATATTTATTGCGTACTGAAGTGAAAATAAATATGTATTGTTTTCCAAATCTAATAAAGTAATATCATATTTCATTGAATAGAAAATTTTAATAATAATTAATGATGTTAGCTAAGATCCAATCATTTTTTAGAAATCTTATCAATTAAAATTGTATTGCTAACTTTTTTATTTTTTATCTTTTTTATTTTTTATTCTTTATTAAAGAGCAGAGCCCTTTACAACAATTTAACATTTTAACTTCACTAAAAAAATGTATTTCATTGGTATTAAGTACCTAATTAATCAATTAAATTTATTTTAAATCATTAATTTACATAATAAATTCATAACTAACTAATAAACAGTTAAATTTTGTAAATTTTTTTTATTATGATCTATTTTTTAAATACCAATTTTGCATATTTTCACAATTTTTACTACATTTTATATAGAATATTGTGATATTTATAAGTGCATATAAATTTGTGACTCTAGTTGTTACTTGTTACCCATCTAAGTATACCTGTCAAGTATCTTAGTACTGGCTCGTTCATATTTGTCCATTATTTGTGGCAAATGGGCATCATCGTCACAAGATGCGCCCCAACCTAATACCCTCGCTAAGTCATTACCAGTACCCAATGGTAGTACACCAACATGACACTGCACCTAATAACAAACACATTTAAAATTATACATATAATTACTTGGTAAATAAATATAATGTTACCTGCATATTAAGCCTATCAATTTCAGAAAGTACCCAACCAACAGAACCATCACCACTACATACTAACACTCTGAACGGATTGAAATGTCTAAATAATCTTAATCTAAATAATAAATAACATTAAATAAAAGATATAAGAATAACATATTTTATTTTGCTTAGTAAATCAAAATCTTAAAATTTCTGTTACCCGGGTCCAGGGCCGTTACCAATGAGGTCAAATACTTGTGCTGGATTCAATATTTGTTTAAATCGTCTGAGAAATTTTATACCTTGATTGTCACCAGACTTAGAATTGACAAATACTAATAATGGGGAACACCCGTGGGGTTGGATTGCTTCTAAGGAATCATCACTAGCTATGATCATAAAATATTTTAGTATTTAAATAGCTTATATAGTTTATACTAAATGAATTACAAATTGTATCTTACCAACAGAATGTATAGCTGTAGGTGGCACAACACTTAATCTATTAGACCCCAATGGGCATTTTATTGTATGCTTAGGGCGGCATGCAGTATGTACTGTTGCTCTGCACCATAAGCATCTCCAGTCTTGAAGCCTAATTGCAATTAAATACAAATTGAGTTGACAATATAAATACTTTAAAAACAATAAATAATATTTACCTTAAGACTGATCCACATGTTTTATCACAGACAGCGCATTTAGAAGAAACAGGTAAATTTCCTTCCATCCATTGGTGTATCATTAAAATATTCTAAGATGTATAAATAAATAATTGTTTTGAATTCATTTACAAATTTAATTTATAAATAATACATACATACAGAATTACTAATAAATAATAGTAGATAAAGCATAATCGGAATGTTTAATAAATTGTACTTGGTAAAAATAGGTTAAAAAACCTAAAAAAAAAAAATACATGTATTTGTCCCTAAAAGCAACCAACCTTAAATTTTACTCAAATATTGAAATCAATTTAAAATTATTGCAAAAATATGATATTATTTTTATTGTAGAATTAAATAAATTTAGAAATTATAGTATTAAAGTTTACTCAATTTGATATGAGGTAGAATTAATAGAATTCTTAAATGTAAAAAATAACCATTATTGTCAAAAATAGTACAAACTATTATTACCCCTTGTTTATCTTCAATTATGTCTTTTCCAATGCTGGCCAATGTAGTCCACTTGCAGTTGCTGATCGCCTTGTCCACACATCTTTTATGTACTTTACACTTACATACCTCACAACTATACCCATGAGATGTAACTCCTAAATATATGTATGAAAAATATTAAGAAAACATTCTTAGAATAAAAGCAATGAATAATAAATTTGATATTATGTTATTTAAATTACCTGATAGCTGTTCTCGGCAGATATTGCAATATGTTGGACGTGCATGAGATGTAGTATGCCACGAGTGATTTCCAGACAGAAAATCATTTAAATCCACACCAATCGGCTAAACACAAAAGAAGTTTTCAGATTAAAATCAAAACCCAAATAGGTACAATGTAATAGTTAAATTAATAGTTAATTTAACATCAGTTATTTCAAGTTAAACTTCCATAAAAATATTTTAGTATTCAAAAACCATGTACATGGAACATATTTGCATGATAAATTACTATATAACTGTTGTTAAACACTGTTACTGATGCATGTAAAACTTTAATCTATAAAAATGATTACTTGATTTAAAATATCTCTGCTGGCTGTAACTTTTAACGCTGCCACCCAGTCTTCCATGACGTACAATAGGCACAGCTACTTAAAATTACCAAGTGTTGAGCTTGGTCACCTAAAAAAGATAAAACAAAAACTGGATAAGCTCAAATAATTATTGTTACACTCGTTCCATCATCAATCGGTCTTTTGGTCCGATTGAAGAGACATCAAACTAACCGAAATACCGAGCATCCCAATGATGAGTTCTCATATTTCCGTTCGACCAGTAACGGGAAAACGGCATTACCACTCATTATACACCAAAAAATCTCCGTTAAAAATAAAAAATTACAACGAAAAAAATAAAAATGTCAACACCTAACTAATTTAGAAGACTTTGATAATGTTATCACCGTCTTAATATAATCATCCCAGTTATCATTTTACAAATCTGTTCCACTATCAAGCTTTATAATCACTACTGCTGCAGAACAGATCAAATAGTGACGGTTTATTTTATCGTAGATTGATTTAAGTATTTAACTATTTTAATAAATAGTACCTAAATAATAGTTTACCAATAATTTGACTAATACGGTGTAAACATAAAATATCTTAATAATCTAAAAATTACCTTAATATTTTGAAAATTCCATTGCATAGGTATTATGAAATAATATAATGATTAATAATATACGTAAAAAAATTTTCCCCACAAATATTTTTGAACTACCTACGACAAATTACAAGATAACTAAAACTGTTATTCTTTGTTTAAACATCCAATTTCCTCAAAATGTAAGCTTCAATAATGTCTGTAATATAAAAAATTTTGACAATATACGTATTTTATAAAAAATTTTGATTTCAATTAGATTTACTTATAAGTAAGCATTAGCATTAGCATTACAAATTAAATTTATTACGCATTTTTATCTATAATAAAATACATAATATTATTTTGCACACTTTTGAAACTTTGACGAATTATGTCAGCATTTAAACTACAAACGCTTATGAAAAAATTCGTGCTTACCTATATATTTTTTAATATTTTAATATTACAAATAGCGTAATATCTGATGTGAAATCTTGTACAGCACTTTTAAGTATTTTGACCTTGCCTCAAACAGTCGTATTGTTGTAAATAAGTATATTTAAGTGTTGTAACTTTAATATACTTATTAAATAATAATAATTATTACATTTTTTTTATAACATTTTGGTACCAAGCTTTATTTAGTATAATATGGATACAATATTATTTTTACTAGGACTAAAAAAAGGTGTAAAAATGAATTATTTTTAGCTTACTGTACAACATAACTTTAACACAAAGTTCAATCAGGTCCTTATGAATAAAATGTTGACACAATATTATTTTACATTTTTTTGACGTTTATGATTATTAGGTCTTTTTTAGGTAATTTGTACTACTTTTTTCGATTATTCATCTTATGAATATTCCCCACATTCTGTACGAAGGTCATAACAAATTGATAACATTTTTAACTAAAAAATAAATAACACTTTATAGATTTACAATTTTTTTTTAAAATTATGATTCATATTTCATAATATGTAATATAATAAATACTAAGTAAATAACTATTTAGTGTAGGTGCTATACCCACTTATAATGTATTTTATACATTACTGAGTTTTTTGAAATTTCAATGAAGTGGGCTTTTAAATGGGATTTTTTTTCGAGATTTATAGTGCGTTGTATACTGTATTTTTCAAGATTTAACGGGTTTTTACTTTTTAATTCATTAAATTCACAGCCTTAATGATTACTATCCATTTGTGTGAATAATGTTGGTATATAAATTATGTATGTCTATGTTAAGATGTTGGTTGCTTAAAAATATAAATTATCACATAGGTACTTCTCATAGATTCTGAAAATATGAATAATAACTAAGTTTAATTAATAAGGTACCTATTTCGTATCAAACCGGCAATCAGACGGAACCCATTAATAATTAAATATTAGTATTGTTATAACTTGTAATTAATACAGATTCTAAAACTTTTTTACTTATATTGATATTTTAATACAATTTTATCTTGAAAATATATTTGGTTTTTTTTAAGAATACAATTTTAACACACGAGTTTACTTAAATTAAATTAGAGGTGCATCAAGTTTAAAACTTAATTTACGCCTATACGTTACTGTGACAAGTCACGAGCTTACAAAATTGTGTTTTATTAATTATTTATATTATTTAATGGTGTACATATAATAATGTGTATCTATAATCTATTTCACTGCAATGTTGCGTGTGCGAACAAAAATACTAATATTAATACCATAAATACAATTTTTAGTGCCTAATATTATAATCATAGATAGGTACAGTGAAAATAAAAACCTTAAACGTGTGACTAAAATCGTTGTTATAATACCATATTACATTAAATAGAATTATATAAGTACCTCGTACAGTCGTATCTACCTACTAGAACAGCAGAAGAGTTCGACGCGGCTGATGATGCACTTGGCATTGTTAGTATTATTGTTTTGAATTATATGTATTACATTATTATAATAATATAATCAATACTCGTGCTAGATTTATGTATGTAATATATGTATGTACCATCCATCCACCGGCACATATAATATACGAGCGGCCAATTTTCCTTCTGAGGCAATATATATATATATATATACATATCTACATATAATTATTATATATTCACCAGTCATACATGGTACCCGAACTCTAGTTTAAATTATGTATACATAATACATTACACATATCAGAGTTAATTGACCTATTGTAAAATCCAAAGATGAGAATATATTATTATGTTATATTATGTACCTCCCCGAGCATATAAAAGAGTGCATGTGAATATACGATACATATTTTTGATCGGTTACATTATTTTTTAACCATAGGTACATATTATTTTCTAAAAGTCAATTTTGTCTTTTTGTACAGTTTTAGGCATTTATAAATACGCATTATATTTTGAGAATAGATTTTTAGGTACACTACGTTATTATTTTAATAAAAATATATATTTTCAATTTTATAATCAGAAAAAGAACATTTTTCTAACATGTTTGTCTTTATAATAACATATCGAGTACTCAATAAATATATTTTTTAAGAATTTAATGCAAAGACAAGCAAAGTAAAATGGCAAATGGTACCCCGCATTATTTGTGGTCCATTTTACTTTGTAAAAATATAGTGTTAAAACTTATAAATAATTAAAATAATACCTAATCATCAATATTGAAGCTTAGGAGGATGCCGAACCCGCATGCTCAAGATAATAATTAGTAATAATTTGATAATTGGTCAATTTCATTCAAAAATTAAAGCTTACAACACAAAATTGGTTCTGCTGATATACTGTACTTAAGTTTGTAAAACGAAGACAAAACACTCAAATTCCTTAGCTTTTAACAAATAGTATACACAATATTAATATTTAAAGAAAATTTTAAAAAGAAACTTTACTAAACCATATGAAAACATATTTCACCAAAACCTAAAAAATGTTAGTTTACTTAGAAATAGTTTATACCATCAGTATACAGTTGAATGAATTGCTGTGTACATAGCAAATTGAGCTATTTTACATTTGACTTACTATTTAAACTGTTTTATAGATCACGATTTGTGTAAATAATATTACAATATACATTTAACTAAGACGACCTTTTTTAAATAGTCCTTTATTATGTACCAAATAATTTTGTAAGGCCATATATCTATTTTAAAAACAAAATTAATTATATCACGTGTCTCGTAACTAATAAAACAATACGTATTATAATAGCGTATATTTATAGATATATTATATTAAATTGGTTTAAGTATAACAAACAACACGTGTCACACATGCAGATTTAAAATGTATGAAACACGTGCATAACTAATTTAAATGTGATTATAGTATGTATCTGGTTATTATTGTATTATGAAAATACTTACAATGCAGCCAGGGTGTATAAGAATATTTGACTTAGAGCAATTATTGAACAAAACATTTAAATCTTCCAAAAATGTAAATAAATAATAATAAATTCCCCATAAAAATAAAAAATATTGATCAATAATTGTAGATGATTTAAAATACTGCCCTGCAATTCTCTATTATCACTTAACAGACAAATAAAATTATAACGGCAACCTGTGATATAATGTTATAACATTTATAGGGATAACTAATATACTTATTTCCATAAAATTGTGTGGAAGGCCTTTGTACTGTGAATATTATTATCAATCTTGAATGTAGATTTATTAAAGCCTTTGCTGAGCAGATAACCCCGTGTCATTATATTAGGTGTATTATTGAAATGCAGAAAAAAGCTTCATAATATAATAATATTAGTTACTATTTCACTATATAAAACATAAAACATTAAAAAAATTAACCAATGAAATTTATGTAGCTAAATTGCCTGTCCATAACCCCGTGTTACCATAATGTTATTATTGAAATGCATTAAAAAATACAACAATATAAGAACTAATGAAAAACAATATAAATAAAAAAAAACCACTGCTCAGATAAAAATATAAACATTTCGAATTTCCAAAACAGGTTTTAACATATAGATTTTTAAAATTATGAAGATGTTATGGGTACCACGTTTTAAAATTAGTGAATATTCTTTGAAAAACGAGACAAAAATAAAAAACATTTTCGATGTACATATTTTGCAACATCATTTTCAATTTATTACGATGCAAATTATTATAATACAGCTAGGTAAGTAATCATTCTGCACTGTCAACAATTTAGTTCCGATCGACCAATGATTTTTATTTACTATACTGTATAAAAATCTTTACTTTCAGTTCTACCAAAGCTTTTGTGTACGATTATTAATAACCTAACACAATGTCTGTATACTAACATTATTCATATTATCGTAAACCGAAGAGGCACATTCGATGACTTTTTTGCACTTGGGATGGTTTTATTTATACACTTCTAAATACTCGTCACGTAACAGTTACATATTATTTATACTGCCAAAGTAATAAATATTAATAAAACAGTAAATTAAAAATAAACTATTATATTGTTTATATTATACTACAATCAGTGTCCAGTGTCCACTTTAAACTTGACCACCTGATGACTAGGTTGCCATAAGAATATTAAAACATATATACAGATTACCGCTAAAATAATTTTACAAAAAATTCACAGGCGTAGATAAAATATTATTTTAAATTGAACGTCATCAAATAATTTATTTGATCAATTATTAATTCGATGTCTATTCATATTATATATTATTTTATTTTATATAGGTACCTTATTTAACCTATATAATATTATGTGTATATTTTATATGGAAATTCTCACCAGTTTAGTATATTACGCAGTCAAATTGCATGTCATACATTCCTTTATTATTTTTCATTTAATTAACATTTTTATGCATGCATAGAATAAAAAACCCCGTTGAATCGTTCGTGTTTTATTTGCATATCAAACAGTATATATAATAAGAGATAATAATATAGGGTGTATTATACAGAATGATTCACCGAACAAGCATATAAATATAAAATATATGTAAAATTTATTCAGGGCCTATTATACTCGAACATTATAACAAATTATAAAATGTTAACATATCTACTACTGTTGGTATAATTTTCAAACACATAATACACCATAGTCTTTATATCTTATAAATCTATGATCGCGTAGGTTATTATCCTATAGGCTAATTCTAAATTTTTAAACTTCAAGCATTTTTTTTTTTTTTAATGAATAATAATAACTATTATCAGTGTTGTATTGGTTATAAGTTACGAGTTATAATTAAAATATTTCCTACCTTTAACACATGTACATGTACATTTACGTATACATGCATATGTAATATAATCATAAAATATTATGGATTGTGTGTGTCTATAGACTATAACTTATATGAATAAACAATAGTAATACTAGTACTCTCTAACTGATTATTATCATACATAAATCCAGGGCCGTAGACACAGGGGGGTTTAGGGGGTTCAAACCCCTCCCATTCACATTGTATATTGTGGAAAAATAGGTACCAATGTCTAAGTAGGCACTTTATTTTGAAGTACTGAGGTTTTTTTTTTTTTTATTATTAGTTAATATTATAAAATATACAGTCATTCCAAATATCATAACAAAATAGTTGACAAGACGTGTCATAGATTATAAATTTATAATCACAGAAAAGACAAATATGTTGCATGTAATAAGCTGTGGTTGGCGGTTGCATTAATTAGATAAGTGTTTAGCGTTATCCATTGAACTATATGATAACTAACTATATCATATAGTTCAATAGCCTTATCACACATCGCAAATTATTGTACTATCTGTTGAAGTGTAAAGTGTTGTGTCCTTGTTTTTAACGTTTTATTTTAAATAAATTGTTGCTATTCCAGCATAGTATTGTACTATTGTCTATTTATTATTATTATTATTATTATTATTATTAATAAATAGTATACCTACTTCATACTTAAGTTGTCAATTATCGACATTATTATGCATACTAACGCTAAAAAAAAGAGTGCTATAACGAACTACTTTTCAAAAATGAATGTTGATACTGATGTCATTATCTATAGAATCTCTATATGCATCCCTTTTATTGAATCTTTTATATCACAAATAAAAGAAAGATTTTTAATTCATCAGAATATTTTTAAAGGTATAACAATCTTAAATTATATTAGGTATCTACTATAAATAATAAATATATCTATAATTTATATATTTAAGCAATTAAAACAATATTTCAGGTTTTCAATGTTTGTTCGATGATACAAATTCATCAAATAATGCAGATTTTGAGTCTTTAATTAATTTTTATCTCCCTCATATTGATATTACCACAGCTACCTGTGAGCTACAAATTTGGAAAGAAAAAATGAAGCTCATGGTAACAAGGATGATGAAATGTTGCCATCAAATGCATTACATGCTATCGGGTATTGTGATCCAGTTATATTTCCTAATATATTTGTTTTATTAAAAGTTCTATGTACACTTCCCGTCTCGACTGCAACGCCATCTTTTTCTAGTTTGAAAAGAGTAAAATCCTATCTTAGAAATAGTATGAAAGAGGTAGATTATAATTAATTAAATATGTTGATTTATATTATAATTATTTATTAGACTCTTTGTTGAACAGGATAGTCTTAACGGATTGGTGCTCCTGAGTTATTACAGGAATATTGAAATAACACAAGAAGAAATATTAGATGAAATGGCCAAAAAGCCGAAAAAAATAGATCATCTGTTATAATTAAATTATACTATAGCCATTTTCAGTAGTAGTAGTAGTAGTAAATATATCGTGTTAACATTATAATGTTTTAAATATTACTTCAATATAATTATGAACCCCCCCCCCATAAAAAAATCCTGTCTACGGCACTGTATAAATCGTATATAATATTATCATGTAATTCTTTAATGTTAACGTATTTTGAAATCCATAAGTAAAATAATATCCGTGAATCACTCATAATGGTAATTGTTCATTGTGGATGAAGGTACCTTTTAATAATAATAATAATAATGAAATAACAAAAATAATACTTTAATATTTTATACGATGATCTTATAATTACATCTAAATTCTCTAAATATTTGTAATAAGTAAATCATTAATAAATATGCTGGTCGAATACTTGCCATCTTGAAAGTGTAGGTAACTTCCACAATTTTAATTTAACTTTTAAAATTGTACCTTATAAAATTGTGTTCACGTTGTATTTTATTTGCTTTAATACCTACTGATATTTGTAGACCTTTACTATAATATTTACCTACTGATTCCTAAATCTTAACAAAATTTTCATTATAATTAATGCACCTGAGCGTTCTTTAAAATTCAGAATCTGTATGTATTTGAATAATCAATTCATACAAATTATTTTATTAAAATGTACCTATTTTGGTTTATAATAACATATTTGATTCATGATTAAAATATTTTGTAAAAATTACATACATTATGTACTTATAAATTACAGATAATAATACAATTTGAATATACATTGGATCCCTAGCTACTCACTCTGCCGTTGTTTAATCTTGTCTTTATAAACGTTTATATTTTCAAACAAAAATGTCTATAAGTACTCAATATTTGAAAATTGAATGTTACAGGTGTTAAATTTTAAGCTGAAAGTTAGTAAGAAACTTTCGCTCTTGGGTACTCCTAATCTCTTATAGTTATATCATTAAATATTCTGCTGCATGAATAATGTATACGATAATTTGACTTCAGGTAAACTGGTGATGCGCAAACGATACATAATCCCATAATAGGTTCATGATAATATTATAGATTTGGTAGGCATGGCCACATAATGGGGACTAGGCTGATTTGAAATTATTGTAAATAATAGTAATCCATCAACATTTTATAATTTGAGAAAATTGTCTGAGTATAATGTACCTACATTAGATTCTATATTTTAATATTATATTAATTTTATACTTTTGTAAAATCATTTTTAAATAGGTAATATTATAGCTATCTTACCTACCTATACATTTTAATAACTTTAAGAAACCACTCGTTTGAATTTTTATGTAGATATAATATATTATTATCTACATTCAAAATATATGATCTGCTGCACAATTTTTAGTAGAAGTGGTTTACTCTCATTTCAAGTTTATATCGCCACAGAACAATTCTTAATGCCTAAATAGTATAAAAATCTAAATAATTGAAAATATAGTTCTTTAATATCATTAAATACCTAGGTGGGTATCAGAATTTGAATAATTTAATTATTATTTAATAATAGGCAATAACATGATTAATGAATCACCTAATACGATATAATAGATTGAGGGGGTGCATTTTAAAATACAGTAAAACCTGAAACATCCTTAAAATGGAATCACTCGGTAACAACTGATTTTTCTGCTATAAACTTATGACTTATAAAAAAGTTTCCGTTACAGAGGGACTAAAAAATACGAGATTGTTGTTATTTTCTATTGTAAAGATATTTCCGTATTATAGGGAGTCCTGCATAAGGAGGTTTCCATTCCTGACCGATGACAACATTTTTATACTATTTTTTTAATTTATTTATTTCTTGTTTATTGATTGACGTTATATTATATTATGTTAATGTTACGTGGTCTATAGTATTAATGCTTTTTCTATCTCTGCAGGTACGATGTATCAGTGACAGATTAATACCAAACAAGGGAATATGTGGAAGGATTTTAACATCAATAATATTGGACTTGGCACCTCTAGCATTTTTAAACGCTCTTAATTTTTTATCGCTTACATTATACTTATAATGTTTGTAGTTTGAAGTGAGCTATAAATATAATGAACTTTTGATTTTTAAATGGTAACATTTTTTTTTTAGTTTCATAATCTGATGCAGAATAATTTTCCAGGTTTAGATTAGTATAGACAGTATAGTAAACCGTATGTTTTTATTTTAAGTAGGGTTCTTATCTACTTCAGTATAGTTCATTACACATAAATAAAATGAAAATAAATAATTAAATTATTTGAATATAATATTTTCATATACTTCTAAGTCCTAACGTATGACTAATACTTCTCAGATAATTAATCCTAATACTTTTCAATGTCACTGTTAAAAGTTATCGCTCTGTATGTATTTCTGAACACAACTATAGGTAATAGATATACTATAGCATTTTTACTATTTTCTCGGTGTACTTGTTCAACATTTAAGTCCAATTTATTGACTTTCGTACTATCTGCACGCACACACCTACCTATACTTATGTGGATAATACAATTTTTACGTTTGTCAAATCGTCCGTCGGACTGAGTGATAGATGAACTAGCAGGTATTATTATATAGCACAATGTGAGATAAGTGATATGTTATACGCGCTTGCGGCCTTTCTCGTGTATAATATTATATAGACCCGACCGTATTATATATTGTATTATAAAATTGTACACTACCGCGCTATACATAATAACATAAAATATAGTATAATATACAACATGTCATCTGTCTGCGCTGCATAGTATACAGTGCTCGGTCCGAATAAGTAATGATGGCTGCGCAGTGGCTGCAAGACGAACTGGAAGAAAAATAAAGGACGGCAAAAAGATTTCTGATGAGACAAATCGAGAAGAATATTTTATTTCCTCTGGTCCACATATTGTGTGTGCAGTTCCGCCTCTATTCCATGTTGCAGGAGGTCTGCGAGAGGATTAATGGCTTTTAAAAACGACGCCAACGAGCGCCAATCGCGGTCTAGGTACGAGTGGTAAGACTCGGTGAATGCCGTTGCCAAATAAATTATACGTACATGGAAGTAAAGCTCTTATAGAAATCTCGACCTTCCCTACCCCTCACCCCTTCCACCGTTGCGGCCGTAAGACGTGTCTAGATGTATACACGCGTGCGTGTATATTATATCCTTTTGATAAATTAATACTTAGTTAAACTCTTACTGTGGATTTCTCATTGCCATGTCAATCAAACCATATTTATATATAGGTATAACCCATCATACGTATCATACGTTCAACATTTACGTCACAACCATAACCTAAACTAATATTTCGACTAGTTGTACATTATTATCATTATTATTATTATTATGTGATATTAGTACTGCACAAGAAAGTGAGAAATATTGATGACATCCTTAACATTTAATGTACTAACGATTTCCAATTTTTATTTATCATAGATATCAATTAATATAGTGCGTTTTATAATCGTTTTGTAATCACGTTATAATCGTGTAAGAATCAACTTTTCACGTGTTATTCTTTATATTTATCATTATAATTGTTTAAATCATCACAGTGGTATTGGTGTTAGTTCATACATAAAAACATAGTATTATATATTTTAGAAATAGGAAAAATTTAACATATTTTTCATTTTGATGAAACTTATTGTGTGTTCTATTTATAATGTACAACTTGTATGAAAACATAAAAAAAAATATAATTAACAATTTAAATGTATAGACTTGTACAGTCTTTGTATGGAGTGATATTATACCATATAAATTGTATAGGCTTTCTGAAATCATTTAATTTTTTGTAGTTATTTAATATTTGTATAACTGAACAATTGACATACATAAATACATAATATTATGTTAGTGTGCATATAATACGATCACTGGATCAAAGTGTTTCAAAACAAACTTCTCATGGGTTGGATGTAATTGAGTGAGGCAGTAATATACAAAATTTATTATTATGTAAATAAAAAAAAAAATACAATTTGATTATTCGTGGTATAAACGCTAAAAATAACCTATAGTATGACGTCAATTTAACCTCTAGTAGGTACCTACCGGATAATGTATATATCTTGAGTATAAATTATTATCGTTGAAACATAATATAATGTATTTAAAAAATATATTATATTTATTATTTATTTATATACATATTGATATTATTTTACAGGACGAATGTGTGATTTTTATTATAGATGTGTATCTTTATTTATTTTGAGTTGCATATTAATTAACATAATATAATTATTTTTTTCTAATTAAGACAATAAAGAAAATAATGAGCTAAAAACTAAAAAAAAACAATTTGTAAAATTAATATTTTGTAGTTTTAATGATTTTGATCTTAAATTTTATATTCAATTGTATTATTTCAAAAACTTGGTACAAGGACACTTATCTAGGTTGGTCTTAAGATGGACACTGAGTAGAATAATATATAAAAAAGTTCGTGTATGTTTTGTGCGTCGAAGATACTATTAGGCTGATGCATAAGATTAATATATGCCATTTTAAATCTAAACGTGGTGTATTATTATTTATTGAGTTCTAAAATTTATTTCAAGTGAAGTTAATTTACTGATAAATAAATAACATTTTGTGCTTACGTAATAGATAATAACATAAAAAAATATTCATCATCGTTACTTAAACCATAATAAATCTTAATAGGTTTCCCGTCTTAATTGTATTGTTTAAGTAATAACGAAATATAATAATTACTATTGTTTATTATTGAGTGATGACTTTTTACCTAATAAACGAAAAATATTTTAGTATTACAATCACTTCAACATTTTAAAAACACACGTTACATTGTTTCTATTCACAGGTTAAATGATTTAAAATAATAATTTATTAAAAGCATATACATAACATGTAATTAAATAATTTGTTTTTTTAACTGTATTATCTATCCAATATAGATAATAAATTAGCTCATATAATTATAAATACAATTAAAATTACTATAATCATTACAATATTCTTGTAAAATTGTATAAATTCTAGTGCCCGATTTTTTGATAGTGATAATATACTAGTATCATGAGTGAGCAAATCAAAATAAGTGCACAACTATTAAAACATTTTGGTATCAATATCTAAGACTATTCAAATAAATAAATTTTGTATAATTTTCTTAAATTATTCCTACAATTTTAAGAAATTGTATTGAAATAATATTTTCTTATAAAAACATGAAATGTGGATAGACTAAATTTACTACCTATGTATATGCTATGATGGATATATTAAAACAATTATTTTATCATTTTAACCTTTGAAGCCTTTAATGACTATTAGTCACCTATCGGCTTTATTTTTTTTTCAGCTTATAGATAGTTTTAGGATTTTTGTCGTTGTAACGTATAGTAAAATGTCAGATACTACTTTTAGAACATGATATATCTGATTATAAACCTACCATAATGTCCTAATTTTACTTGATATTTTTTTTTCAATTTTCTGATAATACTTGTCCATCCTAGGGATTACTAAAATAAATTGTACCTAGAAAATTGGATTTAAATTTAAGCTTTTTATATGTAATGTTTAAGTGGGTGTTTTGTTTCTTGTAAAATTATACCCGTTTTGTTTTTGCCATAATTAAATAAAAGTCAAGACAGCGAAAATTAAAGTCCATACGGAAAAATAGAATAGATGAACATGCTGACAGCATATCGATTTCGATGGAAAATATATCAGAGAGATTGTATTGGACAACTGTCGGCTTAGGTACTTACTACCTTAAACATCTTCCAAGAACATCACGTATTAACAAATTTAATTTATTTTCAATCTGATCCAAATGAATGATGAAAACAGATTAAATTAAAATTGAAATCCGCATGAAGTTTTAATCCAATATAATACTTTTAGTCTTTAGATTTCTTTAAAACTAAAATAAAATATTTTGTAATATGCTTGTTTTGTCTACCCATACATCGTTATTTTCACCATAGTTAATTTAATAAAAAAGAAAATTGTTTTATGATATAGTCAACTTAGATTTTTTAATAATTTTGTGTTTTATTGTTTGTAAATAAATTAAATATTCAACATTATTTCTCGCATGTTTTATATTTTATAATAAATAACAATATGTAATAGTAGTCAATAATATTTCTGTGTACTGTTTACTTGTTTAGCTTTTACTTTTGTTTATACTTTACATTACAATAAATAACTAATAACATTTTTGTCAATTCATTGGAATAAATTGTGTGTATAAAATGTGTTATATTATAATACTTTTAAACAACAAATAAACCAGAGAAGTTGCATTATACTGTATACTTTTTTGGTGTATTTCATTATTGGTTTGGTGGTTGGTCAACTTAATTTACTTGTTAAGTTTAAATTGCTTTTAGTACACGGCTCACGAGTTAGCTTGTATTTTAAACCTTTTTGAATTACAAATAAAAATATTATAATGCATAAGGTAATTGAAAATAAGTAAATATGTGCAAATGATACAAAAAGAGCTAAAATTTTTTGAAAATTATAATATCATGACGCCTAGAAAATGCTACTATAAATATTTAAAAAAAACGTCATGGCTCCCCATAGTTATTCATTTTTAAATTACAACAAAATTGTCAAAAACTGGTGAACTTGAGTAAATGTATACTTTTAGATCATGTGCACGATTTTATAAATACATTAAGAATAAATAATAATACATTTTATAATTTTTAGTTAAGGTTAGACACACAGTCAAAACAGAAATAATTCTGTTATCGTTACATTAAATATATTACTTGGTATTTATAATATGTTCATACAACTATAAGTTTAATCTACAGGAATTAATAACAAAATTAACTATGTTTATTAACAGATGTTTCTACTTATTGATTACCTAGTTTTCTTTTTATACAATGTCATTTTATAGAACTAAATATTATTAAATTGACATATCAAATAAAACACAGAACATACCTTTGAACGACGAAGAATTTAAAATAATAATCAGACAACAGGTGACCATGTACAACTTTGCACACAATATCCATCAGTATGATGCATATACAAAATAAGTGACACCTGTCAAGGAGAGTATAGATACCTACATGCATCTGTGGAATTTAAGTATTGAAAAATACGTCTCAAGGGTGTAGAATATCTTACTCAATGCGATGTACTATAAAGGTATGTATGTACAAAAGAATCGTAGGTAGATACATACATTTTACATATACGTACTAGGATACGAAACAATCGGCCATGTTATGTATGTATTAAGTAAATATGAATTTATTTATTTGTGAAGTTATTTTTAATAAAATTATTAAAAAAATTTAAAATTTCATTTTATTTAAAAAAAAACCTAAAAGAAACACAAAGTAGAAACAATTAATTGTATCTGAGGTAAAGGTAAAGATGAAAATATCGTATAGAAATAATATTGTCCTATCTCTTGTAATTATGGTATAATCAATTTTGCATCACTTGACTAATTAATTGACGGAAGTTGTTAATTCCGTGGCTACTGCACCGGTAAATCTATCAGTGATTATGGACTTCATATTATTTTAATGAAGGGTAAAATATTATTCCTTTTATGATGAAAATTAATCCCAGTAAGATAATATAGGACATGGGCATTCCTAGAAAAATATGTTAGTCAGGGCTTAAACTGCTCGTCTAGTTAAAGTATATAGTGCTATACTGTTGTAGTATCGTATATTATATTGTTTGCTCCATACTCTTTTCTAGTATTAACAAAAATAAAAATAAAACACCAGCTACCATACTATTTTATTCTTTAGTTTTCATGTTTTTGATAAATACCCACCGATAAAATATTATTATGATTATAATGATTATTATGAAACTGTATAATTACTAAACATACGTTTTTCTTCATTAATCATTATAATTAAAAAATGTAAATAATTTACAATTCAAATTTTTACCGGGAGTGAAATTTATTCGGGATATTTAACTTAGTAAAATATCGTTAAAGTAAATGTTAACTAGGATAAACTTAATTAGAGAAAAATACACACAAATGAGATAAAAAAATAAAAAATTTTCATTTTCTCTTTGTGGTATATTAATGGAATTATTAATTTATGAAATAATATCAAAATCATTTTAACAACATAAATTCAGATATGGTTTGAGTTTATTTTGATTCAATGTTTTAAATGAATGAGATTTCAATTTTCTTTATTAACATTCAAATTATACTTAACAGTTTTATTTTGTTTTCTGAGTAATTTTTGTTTTAATTGCAAGAATAAAATTTGCTTATCTTTAAATTAATTAATTTACCTCATAATAATAGCATTAATAATTGAAATAACAAATGTCAAAACTACTTTTCCTTTTGAAAAACAACCATATTATATATTTTGGACCTAATATAGTATATTTGTGTTCATGTCTACAAAATTCTTGGAACAATTTATTCTTGAAATTTCTTACAGATTTCTTAGTTGTTTTAGTTTGCCTACAAAACTTTGCCTATATCTTGAAATGCATAATAAATTAACTATGATTTAACTAATATAATAATCAGCAGTCCCTGTATGTATTATGTACCCATTTAATTTTAAATCTAATAGATTAAAATTAAATAATAGGGTGACATATTTGGATTACATTATTTTATTGGTAAGTAAATTTAAAAATCTGATGTAATTGTAATTTAAAAGTAATGCAAATATATAAAAAAATATAAAATAATACAATTTGTATGGTTAATTATGTAGGTACCTATATCTTAATATTACCTATATTATTTATGACTTTAACACTCGAATAAGCACGTAGGTACTATTTAATGAAAATGAATACCTTCTAGTATAAAAATAATCATCTAAAAATGCATTAATGACATTGTATTATATTGTGTATCTATAAAATATAAAGAAAAATACGGTTATGTAATGATATAAGTATAAATATATATATTTTAATTTATATTCTTCAGGAAGATAAAAACACATTATGTTTGTGTTACATTTGTATATGACAAATAATATTATATTTATAATTTTTTTTTTTTTTTTGGAATAATAATGTTACTAAGTACACACTTTTAATAATGATTACCGCTTGTCCATCTTTATATTGATTAAATTGTTCTAAATTATGCATAATAATTCATAAGTATGTATATTAGTACCTATTCAACATTTTTAATTGCCATGTTTGTATCATTTGTCAATAACACATTAAGTTCTTTATATTTATTTTAATTTTACCTAAATTTAGATAATCGTTGGTAATTGATACAAAACGCATAGTTCGATATATAATGTATCCACTAATGTACTATACAATATTTTTACATGGTTATATTTTTTGTCTTATTAAATTAACACAAATGTTATTTGACTGTACATTCGTACTATAAGTTGAAATGAAAGAAAAAATTAAAACTATACAGCGATAAAATATAATTAAAAAAATAAAAATATGATCTTTTACAATATTGATTTTGTAAAATATATGTGAAATCGTTATTATATAATATGTAATATATTATATAATATATTAACAAGTGTGTTAATTTTTAAGACATAATAAATAAAAAATGGAAATTTAAAATCACATTAGTGATAAAGCAGTTGTAGTGTTTTCAAAAAAAATGAAGAAAAGCGTTCGTTGATCATAGATAATTTTGTTAAAAATGGTAAATCATTAATAAAATATAACAACATCGATATCATAATATTATTCAT
>PVMI01050438.1:0-16295 GCA_008528875.1 Aulacorthum solani
TTTTTTTTTGTTTCTTTATATTTTTCATAAGTTTTTCTAGTATATGTATAGTTGTGTAATTGTATAACTGTCGAGCTATCATAGTTACTACTTACCAACTAAAAGCTAATGAAAAAAAAATAGATTAATTTATATTAATTCCACTTCGTTATTTTGTTATTCAATTAATTTTGGAGCTATAGGTAGTGAGGTTGGGTTGTAGCTAATAAAAATATTAATTAAAGAAAAAACATTTCAATAAGCAAAACAGATAGACTCGTCACGGATTTTGTAAAAAAAGTCTATGTAAATAAAATTTTTTTGATATACTTTGAAGCTTAAATTTAATTTTTAGACATAAAATAAATATTTAATGGCATCAAAAATGTGTTATCCAATGTCAAATTTTATTTCCGAGCACAGAATGCTTAAATACCCTAGATTGAATACACAAACTAAAAACGTCGTCATCGTTTCGCGGAGTTTAGCTCGTAGAATCATAGAGGCGCCGAACTTATTTATCGAATTGCAAAAAAATAAATTCTTGTAAAATACCTTGTTAGTTGTTGATCTTATTTATCATATGTTCTAACAGTCTATTAATAATTTGTTTAAAATAATGTGAATGTGTTTTACTCACACTAAAAACATACGAAATCACAAGTAACATTGCAGAATTGTACATGAACTGTTAAAAAATTTTATATATGCAACATAGCAACATGCATTAATTAAGGTTAGGCTCATTTTCAGTAAGTCATTTTAAAAATAAAAATAACTTTGAGTCAAAGTTTGCTAAAAATTTTCTTTTTTGCTGTAAATTATTTAACAAATATTTTTTCTGAAAATGTTGATCTAGATTCTAGGTATCAAAATCAGAATTCGAACGATACAACGAGTGTTTAATCTTTAAGTTATATAACCCTGTGTATACTAATGTATCGTGATAATGGAATTTTTGAGATATGTAAGTGGTTATGGTGATTTGAAGAATACCTATACTCTATAGTAGGAAATTAATACCTATTAATCTATTAATCAACATTTATTAATAATGGTATACTTATATAGTTATATCTTATAAGAATGGTGCAAACTTCCCGATAGACCTCTAGATCCAATAATTACATGTATTTTATATACTTTTGTAAAACCATTTAAAAAGATTATTATCTTTATCAAAAGCATTTTAATAAGCATTAATAAGAAACTACTAATTCGAATTTTCAATTAAGAAGTACATCAACATTTTTAAAAAATGTTCCACTAAATAATTTACACTATTGAATGGAGGGAGGGGTTAAGAAGTACAACAATTCTAAAGAAATTGAAAATATCGTCTATAAGTATAAGTGTTTAAAAATTCCGAAAAATAGAATTTAAATGAATTCATTATTAAAGGAAATATAGGGGTGAACATGCTAAGCGGATCACCTTGTATATTATTTTATTATTGTATAATATTGTCATAGATTACAGAACAATTATATTATATATAATATTATTATGTTTGGGATTTTATATCAATTCGCTTATCACTTCGATTTTCTCTACCTAAATCACTATTCATATCTACACAAGTGACGCCATATTGTTTTATATCACAAAATACAACAAACATTAAATAAGCATAAGTGAAAAATATCGTTTTCTTGAAATGAAATTCTCTTACTTAAATAGTAAAAGTTAAATACATATTTTGCATGAAACATTCAAGTTTTTTCTCTAGTGATAAAGCATTTGAAATTATTGCGTTGTAGGATATAATATTCTTACATGTCATTTACCATCTGGAACAGGTATGCTGTTACTTATTAATATTAAATGATAATAAGTTCATTCGTTTTTGATTATATTTTATTCCATTAAACATTTTTTATATTTACAACGTTTATAAAGTTAGGAGTTTAAATTATTCTACAATTTCCGTCAAGTGTCTTACTTAATTTAGTACACATATGAATAATATTATTTGCAGTATGATAGTGCCTATTTTAAAAATTTCATTATTTACAACGGCATTGGTAATTATAATACAGCTCTTTGTTCTATACTTTGAATTAACACATTGATGGACAGTCATGAATAAACAGTACTGAATTTACTTGAACAGTCAATAGCAGTATTTTTGATAAGTGATGTTTAGGGACACTAATCATGCGCTGCTATATTGGTATTGAAAAAAGTGACCAATATGGACACTGCTGCTATAGTAGTAGTTGTAGTATTATTTGAAATACCATATCTTATTGTCCTCATGCTGCATCAAAGTGACACTGAGCAGTGACAAAATGTACTTGCAGTAACTACGTTATAAATAGATGTTTTATTTTCAAATGTTAAATGTGTCATTATTTCTATTGATACTATAATTTTCTTTAGTTAGTAATATATCTATCATATTAAATATTATTTATTACAATAAATATTTAATTCATTAATAATTAATCGATTATAACACTTATACACTTTAAAACCATTTAAAATGTAAATATTACTTGATCATTGATTAATTTAGACTTGCTTTTTATAATTTTAATAATCCTACCTGTCCATCAATGCTTTAAGTTACAAGATAAGTAAATTTAAGTATTTTATATTTATGAATGTATAGATACTGTTTTAAAATGTATTTGTGTACAAGTATATAATTAAACTGTGTAGTGTTTCTTAAAATTCAATTTAAAAAAATAAATATAAAGTCAGATAAATAAAATATAATATATATTTAAAGTTTATTCATTTAGAAACTAATAGCTTTACAAATTTACCAAATCTGTCCAAAATTGTTAATAATAGTTAACTATAGTTTTTTATAGTGCAATATTATATTAATAACATTGAATAAATATACCTTAAAAATATAATAAACAATATAACTTATTATTTTGAGTTTTCTTTTTTTTTCTATTGATATAATTTAATAAATCTTTTCCTTTTTTTAGATAAAGGAAATTATAATTTAAATAGTTACAAATATATCCAACTGTTGGACAGTCATGAAAATGGTGCTGTCACAAAGACAACGTGAAGAATTGTAAGTTTTTATGTAAACAATTTATTATGTTTGAGCAATATAGCTTTAAAAATATTGAAAATTTATGCACATTAATTTTGATTACAATAATATTATCAAACAATCATTAAAAATAAAAGTACATACAATATTTAAACCATTATTTTATATTTTAATGTGGTTGTATTACAACTGTTGTAATATGTCTACTACAGCACTCTAAATTATAATAGTGTGGTAAGTTGAATCTTATGTGTCAGCCTATAGTAGGTATCCTTGGATAATGTCACCTTTTTTTTATTAGTGTTGGTATTAAAAGTTATTTATCATCTTAGATCTTAATGCTCTTATAACACTATTTGCTATAACCTGAATATTATATTTTAGAAGATCCTTAATAGTTTTTTTTTTTTTTTAGAAATAAAGCAATTGCTGATTATCTTAGTAGCAATAGTTATCATAATGCCTTGGAAGGGTTAAAAAAAGATGCAGATATGCCCGGTGAAGTAGAAAATAAATATGGCGGTTTACTTGAGAAAAAATGGACATCTGTAATTAGACTGCAAAAAAAGGTGATTAATACTCACAATAGTACAATAGTATTTCAAATAATCACTTAACTACTTATATAAATGTGTGATTACCTTATTAATATTTAGGTAAGCGAGCTTGAATCCAAACTTTCTGAGTATGAAAAAGAAATTAATTCTGGAGCTCCAAAAAGAGCATTGCGTTCTCCGAGTGATTGGATACCAAGAGCCCCTGAAACACACTGTTTAACCGGTCATAGAGAGACTGTCATCAAAGTTATATTTCATCCTGTTTTTAATATTCTTGTATCTGCAAGTGAAGACGCTACTATAAAAAGTTGGGATTATGAGACTGGCGAGTATGAGAGAACTTTAAAAGGTCATACAGAAGCTATTCAAGATATTGCATTTGATGAAAGTGGCAAACTATTAGGTTATTTTTTGAAAAAAAACTAGTATTTTTTTATTTTAATTTACATATATTTTCAGTTTCCTGTAGTGCTGATATGAGCATAAAGCTGTGGGATTTCAGTCAAACGTATGAATGTATCCGTTCCATGCATGGTCATGAACATAGTGTATCTGGAGTATGTTTTCTTAAAGGAGGAGATTTCATAGTTTCTTCTTCGAGGGATAAAACAATTAAAATGTGGGAAGTAAATACTGGGTAAGATTATAAATATATTATTAATAATTTGTATTTTTTTTTAAATTTTATTCTTGTGTTATAAAATTAAAACATTTCTAGATACTGTGTTAAAACATTTACTGGTCATCGAGAATGGGTCAGAAAAGTCAAAGTGTCCCCTTGTGGTCAATTTTTAGCTTCATGCTCTAACGACCATACCGTTAAAGTTTGGATAATTGCTGCAACTCAGTGTAAAGTAAGTTTAAACATTTTATTAATAATTATTTATAATTTAACTAAACAATTCTTATCAACATTACGATAGGCTGATTTACGAGGACATGAACATGTAGTTGAATGCATAGCTTGGGCACCAGCTGCATCGTCGTCAGCAATTAATGAAGGAGCAGGAGTAGATCAGAAAAAAAATGGTTATGAAGGTCCTTTTATAATATCTGGATCAAGAGATAAATCAATTAAGGTATGTAATACATAGTTTGGTTTTAGTTCAGTCGTATCTCTCTTCTCAATCAAACTTCTATTTCTTGCAAAAATGTTGTTGTAATTACTATGAAAAATAATAAAACCATTTTCCTGAGTATAATTTATGAGCTGTAACACTGACTTGATAAAAAAACCTGGGAAGTTCTACTAAACAGAGTATTACAGAAAGACCTGACAAATTAAATAACTTGTTTGAATCAATATTTTTTTTATTTTTTTTTTGTTATATATTATTATATAACATTATTTGTGTTATATTTGAAAATAAAAAAAATTAAATTTGATATAAATATTTAATAATATTATTCTTATATTAATATTTTTTTTGAAAAATTGAAAATATCCAATTTGTTAATCTAGTTTTTAGAAAAATATTAATTGTAAAACCATTTCTTTAAGTCATGTAGTTAAATTTTTACAACATTTTTGAAATTCCATTTTTTTTGTTAGGTTAAATTGATCTGGTTATCATACACATTTCAAATAAAAAAATTAAAAACTTTCTTTAAATTATGAAAATTTTCTATAAGTGTTATTATTACAATCTAAGTATTTTTTTTTTTAAAGTTATTACTTTTAAAATTAATAAGTTCAAAAAAATTTGACATTTTAAAGAACCGTACAAAATAAACCACTTAAATTAGATCAATATTTTTAAAACTAAAAGTTTTCAAAAAAAAAAAAATTAAATCAAATTTTTATTTTCAGTATTAAAAATTAAAAAATTTTATTTTTTACCTGCGACATATATGAAAAAATGAAAAAATATTGATAGAACATAAGTTATTTTATTTTTCAGGTGTTCCTATTACATAATGTACCCAATATAATAGAAATTGAGTGTTCCTAGTCATTGAGTAAGAAGTCACTGTAATGGATGTGTTAGATTTGAATTTTATTTGTAGTAAAAAATATGCTGAATTCAATGAAGCTATTTTGGCCGAAAACTTTGCATATATTATTATTGTTATTAACCTTTAAGTAAATACTTATAGCTGTAATACTGTATGGATAGGTAATTTTTGTGGAATAAGTACTCTTTGCCTTGTTTGATTAATTCTAATTCACTCAAAATATATGATTTTAACAGGTTTTCTCCTAACATAAATTATTTTATCATTTTAGGCAGAGTTCTATATTTTTATTGCATAATTTTTAATGTAGAAATGTATTAATCTTAAGTTTTTTTGCTAGATGTGGGATGTTGCATCTCGTTCATGTTTATTCACTATGATTGGACATGATAATTGGGTACGTGGTTTAGTTTTTCATCCTGGTGGTAAATATGTTATATCAGCAAGCGATGATAAAACACTTCGAATTTGGGATTTGGCAAATAAACGTAATATGAAAACACTATTGGCTCATGGACACTTTTGTACGACAGTTGGTAAGTTATCGAATCAATTGTTTTTTCACACAATAACTTCTTCTTTTTTTTTTAGATTTCCATAGATCACAACCATTTGTAATAACAGGTAGTGTAGACAAGACTATAAAAGTTTGGGACTGCCGCTAATAGTTTTTGTTCACAAATTTATATTATGTTCATTATTCTTTGCTAATTTTAAACAGTATCTCCACAATGATGTTTTCATTTTCTAGTCTGTCATAGAAGTGTAGGTATTTTGTCTTCAAGTTGTATTTGTATAAAAGTAGCACGGCATTTTTTTTATAAAGAAACGCCCCACTTCTTTATGTATTGTAGGTATGTGTAATTTTTATTATTTTTCTCATTACTAGTTTTTAATAAAGTATTAGGTTTAAAATAAAATATTATTTTATTTAAATACTTGCTTTTCATGTATGACAATATATAATTCTGTTAGTATAATTTTATTTTAATTGAGCATTTGAATTTATAATTATTTTTTGTATAATGCTTAACTTTATAAATTTAACAGAATTCAGCTTCATTGAAATGTTTTTTATTATTATATTTATTACTATTAATACATTTCTTTTATAATTATAAAATCATTAATATATTGGCGTATTATATTAATATATTAAGAGTCATTGCATCTAAAGTTTCTTTTGTTCAATCATTAAACAATTTGTTTTTGTACCATATTATAAAAATTATTTGTCTCTTTATTTAAGAGTCCTAAACAATTTTAAGTTTAAAAATTATATTTTTGTTCACTAATAGTGATTAAACTAAATAACTAATAAGTATAATATGTAAAATCTAAACTAATAATAATAGCATTACCTGATAATGATGATTTGTTTAACGTATAATTTTTCATGAAAACTGGTAATTTGAATAATAATGTTGTAAATTCTTTTAGTGTACTTAAAGTATTAATGTTTTAATCCAACAAAAATATATATTAACTGATAAGATACTATGCTTTGATAAAAGCAGTGGGAAAATCGTCTGAGTTAGAATACTACTATATAAGGTCTATGAGTAGAACACGTGTATTAAATTTTTACTATCGTTGAATGTAGCGCCAAAGTAAAAATGTTTTGAAGGACATAATATTATAACATTTAATATTTTATGTAATATGCTTACTTACTTATTTTTCTCAAAATTAACTGCGATTACTCTCTTACCATATGACCATATAGGCAATTACTCTACTAGAACATGAACTGTGTCAGTGCCATTAATTATAATTTATAAATAATTCTTAATAACCGCAATCACAACTTTCTACATTATAAAATTGTACTCCCAATACGTGATTATTTTTAGTAGTTTCATACCAATGATTTAGTTTATGCATTAGTAAATAATTAATTTTTTTTATTTATTATTAGTTAAGTTCATTGTTTTATACTATTGTTTAAAATTTTGGTTCCATTTTCTCTGAAAATAATTGAAAAATGTGTACATAATTTTATACATCTATAGCCTTTGTATACATTATTACAATTAAGCTTATACATAATCAATTTATAAATTACTGTATTAAATTTAAAATGATCAGATTAAATGTTTTTGTTCTTTAAATACATATAACTGGAAAAAAGTCCTTCTCATGTTTTGTTTGTATAAGAGAATAGTTTGAATTATAACAAATACTTATAGAATCTATGAGTAAATAGTTAAAAAGAAACAAGTAAAAAATTGACAAATTAGCAGTTTGGTAACTTTTTGATGAATGTTTTTTATACATTTATTTCATATTAATGACATTTTAGATCTTAAATCAATAATTTCTAATATTGAATCCCATATTTACAACACAACATGTTATTTGTTTGTCAAATATTCAAAAAAATTACTGCACTTGTGATTTTGATTCTAATACCTATTATGTACATACTAAATAATTAAATAATTAATTTTTCTTATTAGTTAGTTTACTATGGTTTAGTCTTTAGTCTGGTTTTTAGGTCTATAGAATCTAAATATTACATATTCTGCTATTCATTAAATAATAAATATGTACACATATACCAAGAATTGTTTACAGGTCTTTAGATAGTGCCTATAATATAAATAGCTCTTAAATCTTAAAAAAAAATCATTTTATATTGACCAAATTGTAAATTTACAATAAAAAATAGTTATTCAATACATTTTTTAAACATTTAAACTTTTGTTGAAATTCTTGACTAACTGTGGAATATCTTCTTCCTCTAGATGTTCTGCATTTAGTACAGCATTTCCTATAGCGATTGTTGTTCGTATTGAAGCACTATTAATCCAAATCTTTCCATTTGCCCCAATTACAATTTCATAAGGAACCATCTGTCCAAGATGATAAAGTAATTTTGAATTTGATTTCCTTAGTCTCAATGCGTAATTTAAACTAACATTAATCAAAAAACCATTTTCTAATGGACCAAGAATTATGCTGTTAGCATATTCTACACAACTGATTTCAGATTCCATAAATGGCGTAGCCATTTTAACCTTAGCAGCTACAACATTCCCCACTTTGATGTCAGGTCTATTTTTTTTTGTAGCATTAGTAAATGCTAAGTATGGAAGAGTAGCTAGTTCAGAAGCTCCGATATCGACTTTATACATTTCAGATGTTTTAGCAGCCACTATTCCCACTATAACATCGTCTTTAGCTGGTATGTACTTTTTTTTAAAATATTCTATCCAAAAGTATTTGTCATCTTTACACCTCAGTACTCCACCGTTGCATACGATTATTTTGTTGTCGACACTCTTCAATCCAGGACCAATGGTTTTTTCGCTTCTTTTACAAGCGTCTCCTTTAAAAATTATATGAGAAACGTCATTCCCCGGTAACACAACATTATCAAAATCCACTAATGTCATCGTTTACTGTTAAATAAAAATATAAAATTTTAAAGCAAGGAAAATCACATGACAAAATAATAACGATTTTAAGAGAATATAGATGATGTAAATACTAAATTATAAACACCGAACGACCAAACAACAGATAAAAGATGTATTATTTTATCTATGTAAAAGATGCCAGTTATCAGGATTCAGTATGCCACTCAATATTGATAAAGTGAATGTTTTCCATGAACTAAGATAATAGGTTCTTAGTTCATGATGTTTTCAAACAAACTTCTACAGTGGTATTAAGGTATATTGGTAAATACCATGAATTAAGATAATTTACAAGTCGGGACAAAAATGTGTTCCAAACAAGTTGTGTTTTTAGAACCGAGTAGTTTATATATATATATACATGTATATTTTTACAATTTATATAGTAAAAATTTCAAGGCTAATCAATTATCCAACCCAGGCCCGTCAATGCATTTAAATTTACCCGCCAATATTTTATTATATTTTTAATATTAATATTTATTATTATATTTTTAATATTAATATTTATTATTATTTCTTTAAATTTCGTTGAGTATTTTATATAGAAGTGCGTGTTCAGCTAACATTAGCTCACCTCCCTCCTTTTGCTACATATCCATACTTAACTATCTATGTGACTCTGTGTTGAAGAGTTATTAAAGTAAGCAAGTCTTGTTCGTAATATTTCCCCGCACTCCTGCAGACAAACGCAATTGAAATTATAGCCCGCTTCCAAAATGAATTGGTATAGATGAATTATTGGTATATAATCGCGGTGATAATGTGGTAACTCGGCAACTGGAAGGAATATTTTTGAAACAATTATATTTATTATGAAAAAATTATAACTGTAGTAGTTAATAATTTATAATAATTTAAAGATGTATTTGATGGAAACAAGGGCGTTGGAATTAATGTACCTTTAGTGGAAGAAATACGTTTTAGTAAAAATATCTTTTTATGTATTTCGGTTTGAAAAATAATTTGCCTGTTTATTTATAGAAAAAAAAACAACAAAAATATAGTTTAAAGCTTGATATTTTTCCCATTGTGAACCATTTGAAAATGATCATTTGTGGAAAAATTTATTGAACATTATCATGTTAATTAATTAGGAACCTATATTATGACATTATGTTATAACTATAAAACTATATAAATTTAATTGTTATTTGCCTAACACGGGGCAATATATATGCAATTTTAATACAAGGTACGTGTTATAACTTTTATTACTTTATGTACAATTAACATTTATATTTTTAAAAACTCAAATAAAAAATAAAAATAAAGTGGAGGGTATTAATTTTATATCTGTGTTTTTGAGAACTCATAAATAATATAAGATAGGTACACTGTTAATATAACTTTTTTTCAAGTGTCAATAATAATTATTGTAGGTATTATACCAGTCGTAAAACATTACGTTTTGGAGGACTAATTTGAAACCAACCTCATCAAAATGTTTTATTGAAAATTTTGTTAGTCATGTTATATAGTTTGTTGATACAATAATATTGTTTATAAATTAAAAATTAAAACAAATAATATAATCTATGTATAGTACAGACTACAGATTGTATAGTATATGATATCTCGAAGTCATCCAAAAACAGTAGCTCCTCGCTCCTGTGAATTGCACACTTAACAGCTCCATTCGTTGCGCCACAACTGATTTCTAAGTTTCTAACACTAGTAATCGTCAACTGTCTTTCATTATTAATATTTTAACGTTAAGTTAACCTTAGGTTCTTAAATTTGGAGAAAATATACTAAGTTGTAGTAGGTAACTCAATACCTAGTCAAAATATTCTATGACCTAATCAAAGGTGTATGGAAAAGATTATCTTAAAGACCAGCTTTTCTATCAATAAGAAGGTGTTTACAATTTTTATTTTGTACCTTGATATGTGATATTATGATAATTTATTGACCATAACAATTTATCGAATTAAAATACATTTTATTCATAGACATTATCTTTTATTTTTTTATTGTGTTAATTGTTAAATTATACAATCGTTTAACGCTATATCTTGTAAATTTATGTGTATTGTGTAGGTATTCACAGTGAGCTTGAGCCTATAATCTAGAGAGCCTAGGCTCTCTTCCTCTCTACTTTAATCGATACACCATACACATGAATGTATATGTATTCTTAAACGATTGTTGGAAACCGTCATGTATCGTTATACCGATATGGCATTATGGTGATAGTATCGTTAAACCATAGACCCAAAAGGCTAAATAGGTCTATAATGCGATAATTTGTCGAATTTTTTAAATATACACATAATATGAATATGTATAAATGCGTAATCGTATTAGCCTTATATTTGTGAAGAGGGGTTAATTGCAAATCATTCATATATTTTCCAAAAAACGTAAAATACATGAAAAATCTCTACATTACACTGGTTAAAGTAGCAACCTTAGCGACTGCAGCGCAGCCTGTGGCAATTTAATCGTGCGATTCATTTTTTGAAGGTATCTATCCGATACGTTCTATGCCGATACATTGTTCTGTGGTCCGAAGCGGAGTTTGGCACAATACTATGGAGTTTGGTCAAATGTTATTACAAATTAAATGATAAGACTTAAAAATTGATAACGTTAAATAAATGGTGAATCGCAGCTCTTTTTAGACATTTCTCAATAGTTATTTAGGCTAAGAAGCGAATGTAATATTTTTTTTTTAAAGTTAAAAATACATATCCAACAAATGATTTAGTCAAAATTTAGATACATTTTAATTTTTCAATTTAATTGTGTTCAAAGTTCCGCATCATAATTATATTTGTGTTTTAAAATCGGTGAGCACAATGACAATTTTAGTTTAAATAAATAATGCAGCAAATAGTTACTACTGGTAGACTGATTTCCCGTGCTCTATGGAATGGCTTCACTAATTTGGCACCTTCAAATTCTGAACACGTAAACAAGAAACGTGAGCCTTCATTCCTTTATGCTGTATGTGGGTTTCCTAAAGAATCTTCACGTAAACATCCTCCAGTTAAAGGAAAATTTGGAGATGATGCTTGGTTTTCTGCTAAAGGAAAAGCAACTGATGTCCTAGGTATTTTTTTTTTATTAAAATAAACCATAAGTTACTTTCAACGATTAGCGATTATATTTAACCAATTGGATTACAGTATAAAAATAACAATGTTTACTAGCATGATATGTTTGACACAAAAAAATAGTGTTTTTTTTAGCATATTAAATATATCTGGTTATTTGTATTTAAATAATAGGTGTAGCTGATGGTGTTGGCGGTTGGCGCCACTATGGCATTGATCCAGGCGAATTTTCAAGTTTTCTCATGACAACATGTGAAAGACTTGTATCTTTGGGAAAAATTAAGCCAAATGAACCAAATAAATTATTAGCTCAAAGTTATTATGAGCTACTTGAAAATAAACAACCAATTTTAGGTAAGAAAGTTTTTAGTATTTATGTATGAACAGTTTTATTTCGCTATTGTTATAATTTTCAATTGTATATTTAACTATGGGGGCACTGGATCAATATATTTTTTTATAATATCAGATGCTAATGTTTTATGTTAGTATATGTTTTAGAATTTTTTTGTATCTAGTATGGTCATTTTAGTAAGGTGTAACAGAAAAACATGTGAACAATTTAAAATTATTAGATAGTAGAAATGTAGGTACTCCAATTAATAGACATTTTTATGCAAAGTAGAACAAGTTTGATTTGAGGTTTAATTCTACAATACTTAGGTACTTGTAAAATTAAAGTAATAAATCCTTTTACTTGAATCATAATAAATGTGAATGATAAATTAATAAGTGTCAAGGTCTGGGCTTATTCTAATTATTTTACTTGACTACACAATGTGACCTTAGTGTAAAAGAAATATTAGAGCACTCCCTCACATGTCACCAATCAAGTCAATAGCTAGCATGTTTCACTGAAAAGTATGTACATTTAGTCCGTACTATAATCGCTGTTTATACAGCTTTGAATATAATATTTAAGAATCAAATTTAAGGGGAAGATAAGAATTAGCATAAATAGGGATAATCAATCTTATAATAGTCGAATTATATAGACATTTTTTTGTCAAAAAAAACATTCATTATCAATCCTCTCAATAAAAAACAATTTAGAATAAATAATCACGTATAAATGAATAATTTTGCGCATATTTTATACAATAAATAAATTTATAAACAAATTATAACAATAAAAATATATAGGTAAGACAATATTATTATTTAATAAATACTCATAAACATCTTTTTTATAACATTGTTAATATAGGTAGGTAGTTTGTAAATTACCTTCAATGAGTACTAAATAGTATTAACTAGAAGTATTTAATAGGTATTAGAATAGTAGAACTGAGCAGAGGAATGAAAGTATTTATTTTACAATGATGTCTGTTTTTATTTTTTTATTATTGTGTCCGATGACATTTTTTAGCATAATAAAAGCTTTGATTTACTTTTATTTACATTTATGGTAGAACATTGAATCTAGTTAGTACCTTTGGAAGGTCAATATTGAAAATTTTCAGTACTTTTTAAAATAATCTGGAAAAAAATAAGTACAAACATTTATTAAAATTGTAATATTATCATAAAAATGATTGTTTAGTAACCTAGGTTAGGTCTTGGCTTAGAATTGTTTTTGTTGTAAACAATGATTTAGCATTGAATTCAAATTTAAGGCATTTATTACAGTGGTTACTCAATGACTAGGTACCCTCGACTCCTATTTTACAGTAGAGCGGTTACTTAATTTCCTACTTTTTGAAAATTTAGATTCTGACAGTACTATAATACTATGAATGAAATTGTTTTTTTTTATTGTTATATTTGACAATGAATTTGATTTGATTTCAGCTAAACCAATTTTGAGTGGTTAGATTTAATATTTTATTGATTTTATCTATTATAAAACTAAAAGGTAAGTAATAAGAACATTATTTGTGTTTGATATTATCATTTTTTAAACTTTTCAAACAAGTTATGTGGAAGAAATATATAGTAATTTAAAATTGCTCGTATGTGGCTTAAAAATTTAAGTATCATTAAAAAAACATAAAAATATAGATAATGTTCTTACGTTTAAGTTACATAATAGGTAATTTCATTTTAATATTAAAACTGAATGCTAATAATACAAAAGTTATTTTGCTGAATGCGAATTCTCTGTTCAAGACTTCAAATACATTATTATAATCTATTATGGTTGTATATTTCCAACCCTCGATAAGATTCGTGGAAGGGTAACTTTTATTCTTGCATATAACTGTACAGCTTATACTTCAGTATCTTTATTGTATTTAAATTATCATTTATATTTCAAAGGCGGGGAAAATAATTTCCTCGGGGTGCAAATTGTTAGAATCTGGTCTTGTTCCTAGCTGTAAGCCATTTGGCTGTGGACGAAGCGTGTCATACAGCATAATTACAATTTATTAGAACATTATTTTTGTCAATTTATTACAAAAATATCAACTATGCAAAACATAGTTTTCTGGTTTTTTTGATCTATCTTTTTTTAAACTATAATGCGATATATATTCACAAATGCGTTTTTGAATATTCCCAGTTAAACATTTAAACATTGGAGATACAAAAAATGTTGTTTTTGTAAAAAGTAATTTATTATTTAGATGTACAATTATTATTAACCATTGGTAATTCACTTGTGTAATATGTGACTTAAGTTATAGTTGATGCATGACCACTTTCAAAATTAAAATAACCTAACCAAAATACAAAACAATAAAAAATATATATGTTCTTTACAAATTGTCAAACTGATCATTATGGATATTATAATTATGATTTACAGGAAGTAGTACAGCGTGTGTAGTGGTGCTAAACAAAGAGACCTCCAGTATTTATACAGCCAATATTGGTGATAGTGGTTTTATGGTAGTTCGTGGAGGACACGTTGTCCATCGTTCTGAAGAACAACAACACTATTTTAATACTCCCTATCAATTATCAGTTCCACCTCCTGCCCACAATGGTCAAGTATTAAGTGACAGTCCAGACTCAGCTGATACTTCAGATTTTGCTGTTGAGAATGGAGATGTCATTCTCTTAGCCACTGACGGAGTTTTTGATAATGTTCCTGACCATTTGTTGTTAAAAGAATTAAGTCAAGTTGAAGGTGTTCGTGATCCTTCAAAATTGCAATGTGCTGCTAATACAATTGCATGGATGGCTAGAATATTAGCCTTTGATAGGACTTTCTTATCACCATTTGCACTTTCTGCTCAAGCTAACGGAATCAATACTGTCGGTATGTTAATATTATTAAACAGTATGTATATATTTATATTAAACTGGAACTAGGTGTCCATAATAAAGCTCCCATTGTGCATGATTAAAATATCTTAAAATTGGCTTTTGCTTGAACTAACGAGTTAGTTGCACCCAATATTAATTGGGTGAATCTTTCTAAACACTAAAAATTTTAATTATTTTTCAAATTTATCTCATCATATAAATGTTGAATAGTTATAATTAAAATATTTTTTTTACCAATTCAATTCACAAATACATTAATTTGAAATAAATATTACAATCATATAAAATACCATGATATTTAGCATTTTTATTTGTCTTTGACCTATATGAATATACATGTATTATGTAAAGATATGTTGTGTTATGCAAGTCTGAAATTTTTAAATTAAATTTTATTCATAATTTTCTTTTTATTAACTTGTTGAATTTATGTATTGCATTTTTTTTAGGTGGAAAACCGGATGACATCACTGTGCTTCTAGCAACCATTGCCATGTGAATGAGTATGGAAAAATACTAAAATATAGATTGAAATTATACTTGTTAGTGAGCAGCTGCTTTTGTTTTAAATTACACCATGATTATATAATACATATACTGTCAATGAATTATGTTATAGTGGAAAAAGTATTTAGAAACTACAGATTTAACAAAATGAACAAGTGTGTTGATTATTATGTTTTTGCACTTTTGTTATGCATAAACAATTTTTTAATTAAAAAAAATCAATGTTTATTAGATTATATGTAAATATGATTGTATATATAAATAATAGAAATTGAAATAAAAATCAGTTTTTATAATATAGTTATTAATTATTATAATATCAAGTTGTTAGGTGATTGTATAATACTATACTTTTATAATTCTACACAGTTTTTTCTTATATATTTTGGAGCAAGAAAATTGCATTAATCTTTTATATTGAATGTACCTTCTGGTAGAAAATCAGATCTAGTTGGTGTTATGGGTCTGAGATCTAATTTAAAGTAGGGGAGCAGTTATTTTCTACAATAATCGAAAAACAGAAATAATTTTTTTGTTTGTTGTAACTTATAAAGAATATTTGTAGAAACTTGAAAAATGT
>PVMI01050441.1:0-21227 GCA_008528875.1 Aulacorthum solani
TACAGTCTTTTTTACAGCAAACAATCTGAGACTACGACCGGTTGAAATAAATAATGAACTGCATAAAACTTACAAATTCGATATTTATAATTAGCAACACAACTAATTAACCTTTATACGCAGGGATATTGGAACGCTATTTTATGACCATAAATTAATTACTTAGTTTTAAAAATATATGTATTCTATTTATAAAAAGTAAAATGAGAATTAATGATGGAATCGAGTATCGACCATTATACCTTCAGCACCTTAGTATATGAAAAAATGGTAGTAAAATATCAACAAATTTGCCAAAACTTTCAAGGCAGTATTTTTTATCATAAATCACACTTGAATATAAGCTCGAGGCTTAGAGAAATCGAAAGTGTCGGTTAAGGTCCGTGATTTATACATGTCCTGAACATTGGTATGACCAAATTTAATAGCCTGCTGCACGTTATTGACGTTTGTTTGTACGTAATTTATTTATGCGTTGTTTCGTGAAAACTATAGGTAACCAATAGATTAAGAGATGTAATACGACTCACACAAAATACAATTAACTGTGAAGTTTTAATTCCTGGCGCTTATCGTACGTTGAATAATCCATAGTTTACATTTAAAAATGTCTTCCGTCCAGGATCAATATTTCGTAAACCTCTGTAGGATTTAGAGCAACTGATAAATGGATTAGTCTCCAGAGAAGGTCGACTTTCGAACCCAATTTCTAATATTTTTCTATGAACAAATTGTTTGAAAATGTGAGAAAATCTAAGAAAAATTGAATTTATAGTATTCCACAAACTAAAGCCTTGTTTGTATAGTACAAACACAAATGAATGAAATTTAAAATGTGTTTTTAAAAATTATTAATACATATTATCCCTGCATAATTTATTAAGTACATTATGATTTAAAAATAAGTAAATTTAATTAGAAATGTAACTATAGTTAATATTAGGTAAATGATTTTTGTAACGAATAATAGATATTATTGTACCTTTTATTTATTTTTTCTTAATTTGCGATGTGCCCAAGAGAGCACAAATATGTAGTATATTATGACGTGTTAAGGCCTTAAATGTGGGAAACATAGACAGTAGACACTTATTATTATTAATTAATCACGTCAATGAACAAATAATTAGAAATAGGTACATAATATTTTCATGATAAGCTAATTGATGCGAACACTTGTTTATTAACGACACTCAGGGTAATATTGTTATACATTAAGCGGATTGGCGGAGGACAGTTTTTAAGGAGTTCAAAATAGGCAATTTTAAAATTTCATACAATAGGGTCTTGTAACTAAATATGTCAGTAGTAAGTGATCTTTAGGGTGTGTGTGACTGTGTAAAAGAAATAGCGGAGCCCTCCTCATGTACAAGTCACCACCTCGGCGTTGAGCGAGTGAACGATGAACAACTTATGCTTATTTGTATGTATGTACTTTTTATCCATCCTACAGATCAACCTAATACTGCGATAAGTGTACGCAACGAATTCAAATCAGTTTTCAAAAGTATTTGGATTACTAGGTCGATCAATATGATGGACAAACGATTGGTACGCATTGGCTAAAATAATTGATCGCCATATCAATCGCCTTAAAAACAATATTATGAAATTAATAAACTCAAAACATTAAGACGTGGTTAAAAAAATATACATATTTTGTTTAATAGTAAATCATTTAACTATTGGTATATACTTAATCTCTTATTTATATGGGTGTTGTTTAATTAAAATTCGGCATTTTCATAGTTTACTGAGTAAAAACAAAACACGATAATACGTATTCAAAATTATTCAAACGGTTTTAATTTAAAATGTTTTAAGCCAATAGCCAAGTACAATATTATTAATCTATCATATCTTTAGGTAATGCATTAATATTTAAGTAAGCATTTTCATAGTTTGTTAAGTTAGAACAAAACACGATTATATTCATACAAAATGATATAAAACAGTTTTAATACAAAGGAAATATATGTATTATGTGAACGCAAAAGCTTATCAAATATAATACAATGTAAATTAATAAATATTATTTTTTTTTTGTTCAGATAATTTTGCATGAATATGTTTTGTAAAAATCCTCCGGTTGGTTTATTGTGAACATTTATATTGTCATTATTTTGTAATATACTAAACTATGCATATAATTGCAGATTTTATAACAAAAGTTTCGTAATAACCATTAGATCGAGAAATTCTTTTCTTCTGTCATTAATATAATAACAACAAACACAATAATAAAAAAAAAACATAATATTTTTGTTCAAATAATTCATAATAATAATGATAAAAACAATCAATTAGTTTGTATTGCATTTCAAGGAATAGAACTTCCTACGCTTCTCTTACATGATAATACGATTTTTGTACCTATACTTTAAAATAAAAGAAATAACTTCTAGTTTGAAAACCTTTCAGTAATTACACTTAGTAGTTTTATACAAATAAGTATAAATAAATAATTTTAAGCTAATGAAATATATGATATATTCTTTTTTAGTTTGATGATGAATTAAGAATTTGTATTCTTAATTTTACTCAACCAACAACTTTATATTATTTTTAAGAAACCAAACAATTGATGTTTTAACAGAATCACTTTTCAACAAATTATTTTTTATATTGATTACTTGTGCATTTTCAAACCATTCATTAACTTGTTTTTAATTATTGGTCACAGTAAAATGAAATATATTGTCAAATAAATTAAAAGTACATGTACCTACAGATACATTTATAAAACAAAATAACTAGACAACAGTGTTTGCTTCTATGTAATAAACGTTTGTCAAATTAGTAATTTACACCTAAGATGGCATAGGGTCCTGTTAATTTTGCGGGAATTCATGACCAGAATATTTTAGTAATCACTTAATTTTAAATGTAAAAGAAGCTCACTTCTAAGAATGAATTTTAGCGCATTATGCATTGTATTTATACACCACTATTACGATGTTCGTCTATGGAGGTAACAATTATTTTTATCTATATTAAATTAATAATGGCTAACACAAAAAAAATGTCTGGAATAAATATTTCAAAATAAAATATGTTTAAATAAATGATTTGGGGGGGACTAGAGCTTATAGGCTATTATCACCTATCAAACAATGAATCGATTAATAAAATTCAACATAAAACGTTACTATATTGATAATAACTATCACATTTTCAATAACATCAAGATATGTTTACATTTACTCGTGGTACTTCTTTGTACTCTAGAGGCACGATAATTTTGAATCAATCAAATCAAAAATAAAATTGTCTACTTCTCATGATAAATAACGAATTTAAAGTATGACACTTCACTACTTCAGATAAATATTCTTAATAAAATTAAAAAAAAAGAAAGAAAATGTGTCATAAAATAAACTATTATAAGTGAATCCAATTTTTTAATGAGAAAAAATATATCTATTACAAATAAAATGTAATTCAGCGGCATTATATTTTTTAACCAAGTCAATGTGTTATTTTTGCGAACATATAAATAAATAAATAAATATTATTATTATTTTCTATTGATTTATATTAAATAAATAACTGTAGTATACAATATGTACATAATATAGTAGATACTCATTCATACCACCTTTATACCAACCTCATCCACTTTCAAATCCCTTAAAAACATTCTAATACATTTAATATTTTTAAAAATTTAACAAATATACTTTACAGTAAAAAAGAAACGATGGAACATGTTAGGGATATTTTACTAAACGTTTCAATTTATTTCTATTGTCTTCCTTAATGGCTTGTAAAATCAGGAATTATTGTAAAACAGAGTAAAATGAAATGTTGTGTATACTATACTCGACAATCGTTAAAAAATTCCTCTCTATCCCGGCACTGGGGCTAAGGAATGTGTTTTTATAAAAGTGATATTCTGAATTGATATTTGTGTTATTGATATCGGGTGGTGGAGACAATTTTTTTTTCTTGGCTCATAAAATCGGCGGGAACTATGTTCAATATTCATTGTTGCAAACGCCACCATTAGAAAAATAATAGAAATCAAAATGATATTATGATATATTGTATTATACACCCACAGATATCTCAGTCGTTAACCACAGTCTTTTCTTCGCAGTTGAGTCCGGTCGCAAATCGTAACGGATTGCCACTATTTTGCAATCTGAATAACCCGAAAATGACACACAACTGTGCCAAATCATCGTTTAATGAGAGCTAAGTGCAATTTTCTCTTCTAAATATCTTCTGATAAATGTTTTAAACTTAAAAACCGTAAATACAAGCTGATATCAAAGAAAAATGTGAGGAACTAATATTTTATTACCATAAATTGCACAGCGAATCTTTAAAGCTAATGTATTATATTCTTTAATCTAGAAATAGAATAAATAATAACTGTGCTCCAAGTTTAAAAGAAAAAATTAATATTAAGTAATTTTGCATTACAGGTAAAAAAAAAAAGCACTAAAATCACCATAAATCACAATCTGTGAGTTAAAATTTACCAATATGTTTGTATGATTTGACATAAATAAGTAATAATGAATAGTGATTTATATACAAATTTTATAGTTAATTTTAAAAATTATTTCTTTTAATTATTTTAACAAATGTCAGTAGATACATTAAAACGACTTTTATTTAAAAATTTTCCCATTTCAAAAAATAAATACTGAGCACACACTTGCTATTTTACTAACTTTCTGAAAATCTTTTCGATGTTACATAGTAAAACCAACAAATTCCTCTTTTAGATCTGGATGACTGGATCAAAAGAAGAACGATCGTTTACAACTACCAAAGAAACTTAAATGTATAATAGATAATATAGTGTATGTATTTTTCGAAGCTTGTCTCATATGATCATTTTGATCCTAAATACAGAAATAATAATAGTTGACTGAAAATATAAAACTATAACTAAACTAGAAACATCCTATTTTAAGCTACATAATAATACAAAACTCTATACCATTTCGATAAAAATACAATAAATGTAATTGATAGTATTATCCGTGATTATAATAAGCATTAAGCATAAAGCGGCTTCTTGTATATATATATATATATATATTATTATAAAGATAATAGATATTATGTATTATAATATAAAACTATTATGTTAATGAAAATCACCCATACAAAAATAACAACCAGGGCACAGGTAAAATCAATTAAATCAATTATAATTTAACAAATATTTAGGTAACGCAAAAGTGTGTGTGTCACAGAGTTTGAGTCGGAAAAGAGAAGCGTTTGATTTGTATTCAACGTTATCCCTGATGAAACAAAAAAAGATTCGTCAGTAATGGTTTCTTTTTTGGATTTGTCTTAAATATTGCATTGTGTCAGTGTGTATATAGACTAAAATAAATAAATAATTATGTTCAAAAACGAAAATGTAATAATCGAAATTACAAAAAACATACAAAATAAGTACCCGATAATAATAAACAATATAGGAGTATCCATACCTATTCTTGAATGGATAGTATGTATTATATTTGCGTGAGAATGCTATGTGACTAGGGTATTTGTGGCCATATATGATTTTTAGTATACATGACCACTGATCGGTTTACACATAATATACTTGGTGAAGTATCCTCTGATAATTATTGTCATATTGAATAAATGAAAAGATACTATCTAGTATTCTAATGGTTACCTAAGGAATATAGAAGTATACTAATTTATAGAGAATAAAAATGTGTACTTTATTTAATAATGTTATGAATTATTGAATGAGTACAATATAAATTATAAATTATAACCTAAACGATAGTGTATACGATTATCCAAGATCCGAAATAAAATAAATATTAATGTTACAATATGGAAGTATATTATATTGGTCGATATAAATTAGACACCGAGAATTTCCCACAATTAAAATAAATGGTTTACTATATTTTAAAGGCTGATACATTACAAAACTCCGAGTAATTCTATAAATAATTACAACTGTTACAAACTTTTTATACGCCTAAGAACATCGTTACTTTATAACAACAGCTTGCGATAAAATTAATAGTTTTACCTCATGTTTATGAATTAAAAACGTTTTTTTTAAGATCCTTTCTAATAAAAAAAAAGAATGTTTAGGAAACATGTGGTACATTACAGCGTGTGGGAATAAATATGATTTCGTGAGAAAGAAATGTGATCCTACGAATTTAGAACACCTACAACAAAGTGTTATTATTGAAGTTGATGATACTTATAACTCTAAATATTTATCGTAAAATTGGTGAACCATAATCAATAACTATGTTTGCAAATTAACATTTTTTTCATAAATTCATTACCTATATTTGCTTATAATTATTATTTTTCGAATAGTTTATTTAATAATACTAATTAAATATTACGAGTGATTTAAGGTACGCATAAAATATGTATTTGAATAGGGATTTTGTGTATAGGAATGTTTAAAATATTGAACAAAAGTGCATTTAGCTTTATTAATACCTACTAAATATATTAAAAAGTTTTCAGTAAATGGGCTAATATTATAAAAGTTTATCATGCTTTATTCAGAAACAGTTTTTTTTCAGTCTGTCTAAACCACGTATTCATTTGGTAAAAAAAATTATATTTTTGAGAATATTATGAATCATATATAATATGTATTAATAAACGGTTGCATGAATAATAAACAATACATTTATGGACTAATAGTTTATAAATTAAATGATGCGTATAATATATTAAAATAGTCTTATTAAGTACATAAAATTAAAATTGGACTATTGAACTTTTGCATTAGTTATGAGGTGATCAATCAAGTCACTAAGTAAAAAAAAATCATGTATATGATGGAAGGGAAATTAGGAGTTAAATGTGCATTTCATTATAAAATAGTTCATGTTGCAGTGTTGCCGCTTTGTATGAACCTTAACACATCATATTATATTGTGTTATTATTTACTTTTAGAAATTAATTAGAATAATAATATTGTTCATGTTGTTGTCTACCTTAACTTTAGATCCTTAAGTAATAATTATATATATAATGTCAATATTAAAACTATCAAATCAATTGAACACAAAATATTGTTCTAAAAAAAAAATAATAATCTATTAAAAGCATTGAGTAATCAATCTTTACCTAACGGTGCAGAGTAATTAAACCTCCTTTGTTGACATATTTCTTCACTATTTTCATTAATCATCAAACTTCCGTTCATTTTATACGCAGATAAATAAATATATATATATGTTTGTACTCAAGGTACATACCTAACTGTTTTATCACACAATAAAATTCTTCATTATTGTCTTCATTATTGTAGAATCAAATTATTGTAAAAATCATTATTTCGATTTGTTATTGATTCAATAAATACATTTGTGATAAAAATATCTGGAAATTTTATCAGCGATTTCCTAACCACGTATTACGATATAATAATACTATTAGAGGAAACTGACCGCATTAGCATAAAACTGTTGGAAAGAAATTTAACACGTATTTGACTATATCATATTATACGTATTTCCACACACATAACATGAAATATACAATATTCATTATACATATAAGTATACATTTTACATTTTCTGGGGTACATATTTGATATGTTTTATGTAGCTTCGCTTATGAAATTTTCACACATACTTATCTATTACAGACTATATAATATACTCACTGCGATATTTACGACGAATCCAAAAAAGAAACCATTACCGACGAACGTTTTTTTTTTTTTCATCGGATTTAACGCTGAATACAAATCAAACACTCCTCTTCCCGACTCAAACTCTGTAACACACACACATGTATGGTAATGACTACTACCCCCGCCGTATAAGGTGGTGTGTGTGTGTGCATGTGTTTGTATGTGTATTGCACATACGCCAGCACGATAGCCGGCTGCGAATTACTGTCGGCCATATTGCGGTGTTTATCTGACGGGTCTAGGTCTCGTCTTTGGGTGTATAATATAATATAATACCGAAAGTTTATCGTCAACTGCACGACCACCGAGGTGAGTTCCGGTCACTTCAATTTAATTTTTCTAAATATACAGCACCATGCATTCAGGCTGATGACAAAAAACGAAATATATTCGAGCATGGTCCACACCAGTATGAAACCATTCATTTAGTTGTACGTCATAATAATAATTTATTTCCGGTAGGAATTTAAACACAAGATCGATATTAATATAATATTATAAGTAAAGGTGTACCTCTAAGCGTACATCTAAATCATCCAGCTGTCACACCGTTCGGTTGAAATTTTATTTACGATGAAGTTTATCAGTATTACATTGATATTAGTTTTATATTAATTATTTTTAATTTTATATTTTACTTAGGCAGATTTAATATATTTTTTTAGTTTTATTTTTATTTTAGACAAGTATTAATACAAGCTGGTATTTTCGTATTAAATGCATTATATTCAATAAATTACAAAACAAAAATATGACTCATAAATTACTTTTATGAATACCTAATAATCATTTTAAAATCACATGATAATTTAAAAAATATTTCATGTTAAATCGATTTAAATTCACCAATCATTTTCCTAATAAAATAATTTATCATTTCTTTAAAATTTTAAAATATGATAATATACAAAGAGAACACAATAACCTAACCTAAGTGTTTCTGTATGTTATATATTTTGTATATAATACATATATTACAACATACAGGTACCATTATAGGTAACTTATAAAGCAAGATTTTTCATCACTTTTAATATAATTATATTTAACTAATAACATTTTCTATCATGTTTTTTTTTTATTATTTTAGTTGAATAATTTTAAAATGTCAAGGAATATAATAAAAATTAACAGGTATTAATATTTATTTTATATTACATAGAAATGTAGAATTTGTAACAAATATTTGTACACTCTTGTTGCCTTACTCAAGGTTTTGGTGTATCAAAAGAATTGTCTGTACAATTCTTAATCACCAACAGCAAACAAGAAACAAACCACAGGAGTTCTAAAAACTTCACAAGCGGTTACCTAGTGGCCGGCCTACTGATCAAACATAACTCTAGTATGACAGCATTTTGAATTAATTACAAATAATACACCGAATTCATACTACTCTACGATACATTCTCTACAGCCATAAAAATTTGAACATTTTTGTTCACATATAGTATTAATAGTACTTCAATTATTTTTACTGTTTGACTAAATCAATTAAATTTCTCATTAATATACATTTATTGTACTTTATTTTTATTATCATACAGTTATACCTACTTTGTTCAATTCTTTAAAATTACTTTTTTAATTATTTTAAAGTAATTTTCTTGAAAATATTAATTAAAATACTATTGTATTCACAATATTGCATTCAAAATACTATTGGCATACACTTAAAACTAAATAATCAAAAACTAACATTTCTAATATTCAAGTAAAATAATTTATTTAACTTTTGGTGACTTGAAAGAACCAAAATATTAAAAACAAATTTAATACAGTAGTAATTTGGAATGTCTATTAAAATACATGGATGTATATAATATATTTTACATATTCATTATTAATTTTTTTAATCCCCTAAACAGTAAAATAAACAATGAAATATCAGTTACTTTTACATTGGATAAAAATTATTGGATGTTACATTAACTAAATAAAATTAAACAGTATAATGCAAATCTATTCAATTTTTAATGAGCTGCTCAAGTTTTAAATATGTTTAACTCTTGTTAAGAATATAACTTAGCAATATAAACTTATCACTCAGACATTTTCATTCGTGCCAAGGAGCTATCTATTATATTATATTCAAACTTTAGAATTCAAATTGATTAAAATAATTTTCAGCTCCCAAGAATGGAAACTTTAATGTATATTTCTGTGTTATGTCATACATACATAATGAATATTTTGTTAAACATTATATTATGTGTGGAAATTGTAAAATTGTATTGTTTTCTACCTGGTACTCATACTATACCTTCGGTACCTGTTTGCATATTATATCAACTAAAAATAACTTTAAAACGAGTGTTGACATTTATTATATAGATAATTTATTTAAGGATCTCAATATTGTTAACATTTGACCGTATAAAGTATTTATTTATTTATAAATAATTAATATTTTGCATTTACGTATCACAACGCGTAAGTGTGAAACATTTTTAATTTCGGTTCGACTGATCGTCCATCCCGCTCGGCATCAATGCATCATAAGAAATTACAATTTATTAACTAGTGCATGGCTTAAAACACAAATTGTATTTCTAACTGAATTTTCTAAGACATTGCTTTCCAAGCAAAAAATTGTTTCATACATCATTGAATAAAAAAAATAATTTTTTATTTAGCATTTTATTAAACTTTCCTGATTTTTAGAACATTTTTTTAGCGTTTTTAAGACATTTATATAATAAAGTTTGAACCGTTTGATGTCATTTTTAGAAATTTTATAAAAACAAATACAAATCTATAAATACTTCAAATTTAAAATTTAAATTAAATATAATTTTTTTAACCTATATTCTATTATTATTACATATGGTGTTCGTTCCTATTATCTATGACTTCAGGTATACAAAACAGCACTAGTCAATAACTGTCGAATATTTGTGTTTGACAATATTAAATAGCACTTGATTGTCCAGTGATATAATAAAACAAAATACAACGAATATACCTACTTATCTCAATTTTATTTTATATTCATTTAAATTTGCTTTTAATTTACCTGGGCATTTTATTAAGCTTTGTATATTATAATTTATAATCAACTGCATATGACATTTATTTTACCAATCACGATTGCAATTACTATATCCACGTCTAGCCAGCAACCAAGTAGTTACTTAATATTACCTAATACATTGTACGCAATAATAAAATATAATACTATTTATAGGCTAATAGGATAACTATAGGTATAGTTTCGTGCATTCAATTCAAATTCTTAATTCATAAAAGTAAATTTTTAACTTGTTTTTTATTTTATTGTTGTGTGTTGTCTAGTAAGTTTGTAACATTTACTTTGCTATTATCTAGTTAGTTGTTTAAAATGAAAACTAAAAGAAAGCATGATGCCTAGAAAATCAGAGAGAGAAAAAGGAAACTCTTACAGAAATCAAGTTCGAGCAGTTTAAATAAAAACCTATGTTTTTCATCCATTATTGTGATTCACTGACTCAGTTATAGAGGAATAGAAAATTAGTAATACATTATAATCTGTACTTAAAATTAATTATTAAACACATTATTGAACCTTAATCTATTCCCTGAGAAAATTGAAGATGGGTAGAGGATGCAACCTAAATTTATTAAAACTTTGGTAGGTAGGTACCCATATTTAAGTTTTTACATTTTGTGATAATGAAATGGTAAGGGCTGGTCATAATGTAGATTTCCCAGACCGAATAGTTGCCTCAGACTGCCCCCTGTTAGATGTAGGTACAATGAGTTAATTATACTATATGAGTAAATATAATTTTATATTGTGTACTTACATATTAAATTATAGTTTTTAAATGTCTTTGCGTTTTTATTACAGCACAATATTTTATATTATCAAGACAACTGTTCACAAATCAACAATACCTATTTGTCAATTGTGTACATCAGTTAATTAAATTTGCTTTTGTACAACGTGTTATTTTCCATAGACACTTTTATGAGTTTTTACTGTGTGTTGCGGTTTGATGGCAAATGTAATTCAATCTACACTTCAGTATATATACAAGAAAGTACTCTAAATATAGTACAACTTAATTTGATTACCAAGTGATTTCCAAGTGTTCTTATATGTAAAACTTTATAAATTTGTCATTGTGAATGACATATTATTATGACTAATAAACTTAATACAAGGTTCGTTTTTTGTGCTTATTTTAAACTGCATACTGTTAATACTCTTATCGCTATATTCAGTGCTTGAATCACTCAGCAGTAAGTAACTTCACATAACATTAAATACAGTTATTCATGAAAATTGGGTCAATAAAAAAAATCCATTCGAAAACGAATAATTAAGGTAAACGGTATTAAAATATCCGGCATCGTTAGAAATGATAATTAGGGAAAAAAGAGTTAAACTCACTGAGAGTTACCCTATAAACAGTATCCTAGAAATTTTAATTAAATTTACCTCTATACTTAATATGATAAATTAAGTGAATTACTTTTCACTAATGTAAGACGGGTACAGCTATTACATTAATATTGCAGATTTATAGGAAAAATATTATTATTTTATTTTTATTTTTACAATTATACTTAATAATCATGCAGATAAACAACATTATGTTAGTTCCAATTTCATGTAACGATACCTTTTCAAAAGTTACCACAATTTCCTTATAACTTCAATTTATCTGCTATATCCTAACTATAAGTATCTATAATTTGAGCTTTTCTCTAACCAGGAAAACTCGACGACTGTCGGATATTAGATATTTTAAAATAATATCCATAACTGGTGTGGGCATATCCAGAAGGTACCTATAACTCTACATTGATATCATACTAAAATATATGTAAATATCCATTGGGATGTAATAGATAGATTACAGCCGATAAATTGAAATCAACTATTTTCAATAGGAATAAAATTACATTTTTGTCTAAAGATTTTGGCCTCGCATCCACCCTTTTCTCTACTGCGTGGAAATCTTGTGCACAATGCACTTAATAGGAAAACCATGTACACGTTCTAGCACGATTGTAGCGGCACCATCGGTTTCCGGTCTAGAACGGAACCGACGACGACGACGACGACGACGACGACAACAACGACTCACGACCGCGACTCAAATCTTACTCGTTCTTACTTCTGGGAAAACGTAACCATGTATTTAATAACCACCCTACTGTATCCGTTCATAATTTAAGTGCGTATTTATTATTGAAGTTATTGGCTTCCTATGGTGTATAACATAATATTACTATAATTTAATAACATAGATATATAATTAATATTGAAATTAATAACTGTATACCTAATATACCACAGCCACAGTCAACCGAACTGTTAAGTCCATTTTATTATGATTAAATATGTACTATTATTATTATTATTATTATTGCAACTTTGCTGTTTATAGCACTGAATGTTAATATAAATTCAACGAATTTCCTGGTCGACAAAAAACTATTCCCATGCAGAAATTAAACAGTTCAGACATAGGTATATTGAATTCTATAACATTTATATGTTATAAACTTAAAACTATTGAAGTAATTTTCAAATGACAAACTTTAAATATATTTTTATTCGTTTACTCTATGTGATTTATTAGGAATGCAATTCAATCCTGACTATTTGTATAAAGTGTTTAAGTTTTATTACTGTTTTAAAAAGGTTTATAGAGACGATAAAAATTGCATTTCCTTATTTGTGTTACCGATAAATTATGCTTTATTTAAATGTATTTGATATGATTTATTTTCTAGTGCAATTTTAAAGTGTACTTTTATTTTAGTCTTATAAATATAATAAAATTACACTGCAATAGTATGAACAATTTGTATCAATAAATCAATCCAAGACCGTTTTATCCAACTATAGTGTTGATATATTTAAAATAACTATTCTATAATAAATCTATGAATATAACTAAGACAAAAATCTGGTATACAATATTGTGTAGGATAATTAACAACCTAATTCAAATAGTTATTTACTTCTTTATTCGTACTAAAAATATTGTTTAAGTAAAATATAAATGTAAGTGTCTCATTACATTTTTAATGTAGGAATTATAAAATATATTATATAATAAACCTATATCTATGTATTAAAGTAACAATCAATGCATAAAATATTCCTAAACTGGATGATTCATTTAACGTAAGAAACTCAATTTTTTTTTACTTTCTTTAGTGACAACATGCATTTTAAATTCCTTATTCCAGATAGTTTTTTTTTTAATGTTGTTAATAAGACTAAAAATTATGTAAAAATCCTTAAATCCAAAGTACATTATTGTATTTTCGTCATTACTATATTATATTTATATACTTAGTGAAATTCACAAGAAAATCCTTAATCAAAATGTATAAAAAAAAAAGGTTTAAGTTTCTAATTAACTCAAAAATAATTAATTGTGTAGACTCAACTAGGTACTCAAAATACACTTACCTTTTTGCATCTAAATAAGGCAATGATGGTGATAAGATTCCCAGGCACGCCAACCATCATATAAATAACACAGCATATGCTTGCAAACGTTAACAGGGCAGGCGAATAGCCTTGGAACAGTTCTGTATCCAATTCATTTTGCCAGTCATGGATGTTAGCAACTTCCGACACATTCTCCTGATGATGAACATCCAACACGCTACGGTTTTTGTCTGTTAGACCATTCTTTGTGTAAAACCAATGCATAGCCCAGTCTCTGATCATTGCAGGTTTAAATTGAAGCCATTAAGACATAACGTTTAGCAAACGATAAGGTTTCATGATAATACCTGTAAAAAACCACAAACAAAATGTTATGCGACAAAAAAATAGTATTCTAATATTCTACATCCCTAGTTAGGCAACTACAATTTTTATCTTCTGAAATGGATGGTCAGAATGGATAATTGGAGTTGTAAACCAAATTTCGGGTTGAAAAATATATATAATAAGAAAATTCAAAAAATAAATAAATAAATAAGAAACATTACAACGTCCAAATAAAATATTTTCAGTTTTAATTAATATGCGTTTAAAATTTAAGCCTCAACACTAATTGTATTTAATTATTTTGGTTGAATTAGAATAGTATAACTGAATAAAATATAGGATGAATATGGAGTTCAGTATATAATATTTCTGGTAAATTTGGTTATTTTTTACAAATAACTTTGTAAATCCCAGTACAAGCTAATATCGATTTCCAATCAAGCTATATAATAAAATACCTACAAATTTTAAATTATTTTTAAACACTTAAACGCAACAACAGTTTTTCAACTCGAATAGGTATTTTATAATGATCTTACAGCAGTTTTAACTACTAATAATTTTCAATTCCTAAAAACTTATATCCAAATTACAATCGATAAAGAATAAGCTTAGGTATAAACCTTTCGGATAACTATAAGGTACCACGTAAAAAGCGGTTTTAAAAATTAAAAACTAAAATACGTAATTCAACATTCAAAATAGTTGATGACTAAACTATGAATAATCTGAAATATTTGGAAACAAATATTAATCTAATGCAAGTTATAATATTTAATATGGCATAAATTCATTGACATCTAGTAAACGTAGATTAGGTGTAGTTGATACTTTTAAATAACAAAAAAATATGAGTAATCTTTCCAACAAATAATTTTAACTTCATTATGGACCTACACATTCAAAAAGTGTTTTTAAATATATACATATAAAAATGAAGTAAATATGAAATAAACATGTAAATTGAAAGTTCTTGGAGGAAACATGGTGTGAAAATGAGGTAACTACCTAAAGGTGCACAAAGTTACTAGTGTATTTTAATTATGATTAAAATATTCATCGCTTTAATACAAACAACTATTTTTAATGATCAAATAAAGTGTGTATCATCAGGAGAGTACACACTACACATTGTACGATAATATACATATATAACATGCACTTTGTTATAATTATTAATTTAACCGTAATAATTCGTATTACCTGTATTTAGATAAATCTAACGTTATTGGTAAATAACGATATTCATATAATATTCATTAAATATTATATATTATATATATTGTCACGTATTTTATGATCAAACAAAGTTCAAATAGTTTAAACTAATAAAAATTCTGTGTAAACCATCTGCAAATTAATTTTTTTCACCATCATCAACTGTGTATCCCATTTACATTATATAATTAATTTTACACTCTGAATAATTTAAATTTTACAGTAAATGAACGTATTATTATACATATTTTTTACAAAAGCAAACTACAATAGATTGGTATCCAATATAGATTATTGTATAAAATATTTTACGGAAACATGAAAAAATCTGACCCAATCAAAAACATAATTATAAAATGAGTGAAATGTAATTACTAATTACACGCATTTAATATTAAAATATTTAGCACTATTTAAAATATAATAATAAATGGCAATGAAAAATTAGGTGATAATATTATTAAATCAAAAAAATAAAATATGAAACTTAGACATAATTTGCTTAAAAAAATTTAAACCTACACACGTTGATTATAATGTTCGACTAACTACTGTGATGCCAATAACCGGTATTAAATATAGTGGTACCATAATGATGGATGTAGATTTGTTTTGATAGCGAACGTCTTTTGTACTATATCACTGCATTTAAATGATTAACTCAGTAAAATTTTTAAACAAAAAAAGATAGAAAATGTGAGTTATTACATAATAATATATTGATTGTGACATATTTTTATATATTTGACGGTTTTTGGGTTTTTTTTTATATAAATAATATCCTTTCTAGTTGAAAATACTTTGTGTTTAAGAATAATATACATCTATTTATCATACATTGAGAACGAATAGATTTTCAAACTATGGTTAATTAATAATTACTATTATTACATAAAAGTCTCGAATTATGAACCATGCTAAATTACCCTTGAAAACTTTTTTTCAAACTTTAAATTAGTTGTGTACCTACTTTAAGTGGGTTTTCCATATCATATACGAAAATAAAATGTATTTCAACTTCAAAAAGTTATATATACATATTGCATAATTCACATCATTCTTTATGATTTTTTGAAATTTTTTTCGATAACGTCAACGTCGGTTTTAAAAATATTTTCGCAGCAGTGTATCATAACTTATGTGATATTATTACATGCTTAATATATTATAATATATTACGTTAAATTAAAAAATACTTGTATAAAATAATAAATATTCTACGTCCACTATTTATTTAGATCTGTTTGTGTCAACTGCGAATGGTTCAATGCACAAGCGAGCTGTCACTGTGATCGGTATGTATTACAATATAATATTTTATAATAATAAATGTGCACATTTGTAAATAATTATGGAAATTTTTTAAATAGGTACGTCAAAATAAAGAAGAAAATGTACACTGGTAAAGTGTAGCAGGGTTTTTCCGGCGAAGAAGTGTGGTACATTATTATATTATTATTACTATACCTAAATTTATGTACTGTCGATATTTATTAAAAGGCTCTTAGTTATTTGCGCAACATTTACAAAAGAAAAACAATTTAATTGAATTTTACATATTTTCTTATATTGGTACTCTAAGCAATATAACTTAGTATTTTTTTTTTTTTATTATACACTTAATCAATTTAAATTTACATTAATGTTTAACATAATATGTTTGATCTATTATACAGTGAATAAAATTAATTCAACGCAAAATATATCATTTATTTTCTTGTAGCTGAATGAAAATAATACAATTAGTTAACATTTTATTAGGGATGGTCGTATATTATTATTAAATTCATAACCTTGTATTAAATTATCGAGTGTTGAGAACTCAAATTACGAATTATTCAAAATCAAAACAAGATTAACCAACAATATTTCAACTTTAAAATATTTGGCACACAATGGTCGACATTTTGCGTCAAACATTTGCTATTACATATGATTTAATCAGAAATAATTTGCGTAAGAAAGTCTTTGGAAGAGCTTTAAGTCATTGAAAGTTAAAAATAATAAAAATCAGTTTTATAAATATCATATAGATCATTATTGTGCCTTTCACAGCTCTAAATATTTTCCCCCAATTTTCCAATAAACCTGCAAGAAAATTACAAAAATTACTTGTTTAAAGAACCATCTGTGTCCAATTTTAGATACACATAGCGTCAGAGCCCAGAGGTGATATAATACGAAACTTTTAGAGCACGTCTTCTTCTATCCCAAATAGTCTATACAGATGTTTAATGTTTTATTATTATAAAAAACACAAATCATTGAAAAACTAAAACAATATTACTTCCGTGCTCCTTGAAAAATATAAAATTACTCCAATACTGTGCATTGGAATATCCATAAAAAGAAAATGTCATAAGCGTGTAGCATGTGATTTACTACGGGACTGTGATTTACCAATTTAATATATTTAGACGTGATCCACCAAAAAATTCAAATGCATACAATATTTTATTATTAATTACTATTCAAATTTATTTTATAGTATAGTTGAGGCATAAAAATAATAACTAATACAGAAATACTTCTACAAAATCATGTACAATGACAAATAGTATAGAAAATATGTTAAGTTTACTCTCTTATTATCTACAATATATTCAAAAAATTAGTCTATTAATAATCTACCGATTTTATGAATAAAATACTAAAAGTAAATAGATATGTATTTTAAATTAAGGAAGTTTTTGGTGAAATAAATAAATAAAGTATAGTTATTTTTTTATTTTTTTTATCAATTTATGGAATCCGCTTATTTTTGTTCTACATTATGTTATCGTTTATATTTGAATGATTATTTCTTTTAACATTCTGTGATGATTTTATGGTATTTTATATTTAATTTTTATACATTTAATTAATAGTTTATAGTGTATCAATTTTAAAATTTTAAAATATTAAGAAGTATACAATTTGATATGAATATAAACATAATAGTATTATTATACAAAGAAATTAATTTAATTATTTTAAATAATTCAATATAGAACATTTCAATTTTAATTTATTATTTTCGTTTTTCATAAATTTAAAATATAATATATTTTGAGTGCAAATATGAAATTCAATGTTACGAAATGAGATTTTATTTTAGTCAATTTTTGCAGAAACAGAACTCATAAGAACAATTTAAAACCGAAGTAAAACAATACCTACATATCAATATTATACAATATCTGTTTATTATATGTATCATTTGACATTACTATAATATTTTTAGAACCTCGTATATTAAATTAAATAGATATATTAAAATAATTAACCTTAATTTATTTACAATTAGACGTTGCAATATTACAATTGTTAAGAAAATATTTAAAAACCCTTTATAATACAGTTGTGCAATTTTGATCATTTAGTAAACGTATTACATAGAAATTATAAATTATGAAACTATTTATTTTACCTAAATTTAACTCTACAATTTCGGTGTTTTTATATTGTTTAAATATAAATGTAACAAAATAACAATAAATAGTTATTTTTAATTATAATAAGTAAACTCATTTCAGAAAATATATGATAAATACTTATTTACAAATAGAAATCAAAATTGTTTCATAATTTAACTATAAATTCTTATAACATGCATAATGGAGCTATTGACTTACGTCGTGGGACTCATAAGAGGTACCTATTAAATTTAATTGCACTTATGAAAATTGCATTTTAGATTCAGTAAATTTTGATAGAATACAAGATAATGTATGACTTTTCATGAAAAGTGTAATTATAATATTAAAACAATTATCATAATAATTTAATAGAAGAGTACCAAGGAAAAACATCGCGATTGATGTACAAGTTTTTAAGATAGAGCCTCAACGAATGACGTTTGAACCTCGACGGCTGCGGCGTGACTACCATGTGGTCGTAGGGATTGCTCGACGTTTTCTGTAACAGAGGGCAAAGACCCCCCTACCGGCAAATGTGGCGTTTGCGCACCCCAATAACGGCGGAGCGCATACTACAATGTGTTAGTGGAGTAAAAAAGATATGAATGATCTGTTGGAAAAATAATAAAACAAAAAAGTCAGATACGAATGATTTATACCGATATCTTATTTATTACCTTAATATATGAAATTATTAACAAAAGCATCTCCAACAATATCTCTATTTAACCAACGTTTAGTAATGCTAAAAATAATATTTACTAATTCGTATGAAACATTAATCTTAAGTTTAAACCTTAATTTCATAATCGAGTCATTAACATATAACACTATAACAATGATCAATTTTTCCTCGACTATATATAACCAGCAATTGATAATAGTATGCCTTTAGTAAGATTATTAAGCACGACTCTTTTAAGACCAAGAACATTTTTTTTTAATAAAAGCACACAATTTGATATTTTATCATTTGATTTATAATTATTACAAATATTTTAGTTGTGTCAAAATATTAGATGAATTTTAAATGTTAATGGGTAGTATGGCTTATTTTAGTGTAGTAACATTATTCTACTAATTTATTAATATAATCAGACTCTCATTATAATAAAGTACCAATTGATTCAAATTGAATTGTGTATCACGATTTTATAAATCATAAAAAGATTTAAGAATATATTAAAAAATATTCTTATCAATACACTGTTATAAACATAGTAAATTTAAAATAAATGTATAGGACAAAGTGGAATATATGATATACTGAAACTAAAATATCAACATACGAAATAGATACAGGAGACCAACTATAAAATAAACCCCATTTAGTACTAAATGTATAAGTATAGAATACTTTAATTGTTATAAAAACATATAGATTGTAGATATTTAAAATCACAACCTCTTATTTTAATATTTAATGGTACCTACCTCATACATTATTAAGCAACTCATAATAACATCACGAGATTTAAATAACTTACTAGTTTATTAGCTAAATGTATGATTAAATTCATCAAAAACAGAAACTGCAGAAACTTTAAACATTCTACTATTACTTCAATTATCATTTCCTATACAAAACAACATTTTTCAAATATTTAAGAAAACTTTAAGCTATTTATAGACATTTCAAATTTTGAATGTTTTTAGATTTTTTAATTATTTTAAACAGTATGCTGATCTTTTTTTCAAAATAGAATTAAAATGTATTCAAAATTCCTCATAAGTTGTTTTTCTAGCGATTCAATTTTATCAAAAATACATGAGCACAATTTTTGTTTTCGGGAATTAAAATTAAAATTGGTGGGATGGGAAAGAAAATTGAACAAATTACTAATAAAAAAAAATTAGTGCTATTTAACAATACCATTTTCAAAATTGAGCACAACCCAGTAAAAAGTTAGGGGGAAACTTGAGGCCGCTAACCTTATAAAGCTAAGTTATTTAAAGTTTAATTTTTCCCCTAACTTCATGCACCTAAATATTGGAAATTGAAACGAAACATTTTGTTGTAATTCAAAAGTATTAAATTATGAGAGTTGAAACATTTTGCAATTAGCTTATTTATTATTTTCTATAGGCAATACAATAATCGAAATATTTAAATCAATTAAACTATTTATACAAAATTACCACCTACCTAATTAAGAGGGCACATGTAGAGGAAAGGACCCATTGCTATTTTATTTTATATTAATTGTTTTATCATTTGTAAAA
>PVMI01050451.1:0-11825 GCA_008528875.1 Aulacorthum solani
AAACTTTCAACTAAAATTTTTTACTATGTTGACTCGCGATTATTTACACACAATTAGCAAATTAGAATTATTACTAAAAGTTCATATTGAAAAAAGATGTAAAATTTTATAAATAATTTATTTTTAAATTTGTTTTAGTAATCAAATTAAAAATAAACATCAATGAATTTTTCCAATAATTTTAAATATAAGAAATTACATTTTTTATTGTTATTACTAGATAAGACTTGGAAAAATAGACTTGAATTAGGTACAAAAAATTTAGTTAATATAAAACCTAATTTTAATATTTGTGTGGTTCTCAATTCTAATGAATATTAAAAACAATTTTTAAGTAAAATCTTAAAAAATGACTTCCTCAAAAATATAAAGTAAAGCAAAAATGAAGAAAATAAAAATAATTTTCTCGTTTTCTCATTGTTAGATGAATTCTACAATAGAATTTTGTTGTTTAATTTTCTACCACAAAACGTTATTTGCAGACAAGGCATCTGGTGTCTATCTGCTACACCCTCTTTTCTGCAGTTTTTTCTCTCTAAAACGAGTTTGATTATTTTGGGATCCGGGCATTTAATAAAATATGGTCTACCAGAACTCCCAATTGAAAACCGATAACCCTTCTCAATATAAGACGAAATACGAGGATATTAAACAATGGTTTTTCGTCTTCGGAAACATGTCTTTATGGATAATATGTTTTCATATAAAGAAAAGTACATTTAAATTTAATACGAAAATAATATTACATACTATATGAAACATAATGGAAGTAGAATCAGTTTGAGATTAAAAACAATAATGTCATTATAATTAATTTTATCTATTTATATTTTTGTATATAACATTATGTTTTATAAGTTGTACTTAAAACATTTTTTTTTTTTTGTGGCTTTACATATTACAATTAATTTATTTTATTTTTATTATATGATATCAGGTATACACATAAAAAGTCATTAATTAATAAAACAAATTTAAAAAAACTTCCTGAACTTTGATTAGATTATTTTGAGTATCAAAAATCAAAAATACGAAATATATCGTTATAAATTTCAAATAAAAATAATATGATATTTTACATAATAGTGGCACCTATATTCTATACAAACTTTTAAAATTACTATAAAAATAAATATTAAAAAAATACAGTTTTCTTAGTTTGTAATCTAAAATTGGTAATAATAATTTATAGAGGTGCGTTAAGAAAAATTAACCATTTCAAGGATACTACCAGAAAAACTAAATTAAACATCATCCAAAAAACCAATCACATTATTTACGTATTTTTAAAAGAAAACCCTTTAATCTTGATTTTTGCTGTTTGACATTTTACCTAGCTTTAACCGAATAAAAATTTAATACCGTAAATTTTCATGAGCAGTTTTTCCGTTATTTGAACAGTACATAAACACAGGATTTAATATCGAATCGAAACGTAAAATTTTATAGTTTAATAATATCTACTCTTAGGAATTTCACCATTGTTATATTCTGTGATTTCACTCTTGATAAGTGGTTTACCATAAAATTGCACGAAAACTCAAAAATTAATAAATTATTTACTACCGATTTATTATAGACTTATTTTACAAGTGTTATCAAATACAATTAATTTTAATAAAGCGAAATGAGAATAATTTAAGTAAACGAATTTTCAATTAAAATTAAAACATAAATATTTTTTTTTCTTGATAAATTCCAAAATTATTATGTATAACCTTACCATAATGCACTTTTAAGTTGGATACTATTACTTTGATGAACTAAAACTTGACGATATTTTTAATAATTAATAGAGCAGTGTTTTCAAGACATATATACTTTAAATACTCATTTCATATTTTGGATAATTTTCAATTGTATATAATTATTTCCCTTGAGATTCAATAATTCAATGTTGAAATTATTATTTAAATAAAAGGTTTCCAAGAAACCAACATTCATTAGGTATTAATATTTAATTACTTTCTAGATTATAAATGCCTTAAGTTCTAACATGAATAAAACTAACAGCAAGTTTTAAATATTAATATATTATATGGAATATATAAATATATCTTCCAAAATACTAAATTAAATAAATTAAAGCCCTCAGTCAGTTTATATTTTATGTAGGTAATTTATCGACATTTTTAAATCGATTGGATATTAACAATTTATTTTCCATAATAAACTTGAGTGAAACCTTTATGAACTTTAAAAATCTATCGAAAAAACCAACATGCATATAAACTTTGACACTAAACTAAGTTATTATGCCGTATATCATGCTAGTGTGGGCCATTATGAACACTATTTTGCAATATTTGGATTATGGCGAATGTTATTTTACCCTTTGGGGAAGCTCACGCATGAAACGTGTCGATAATAATTCATCGAGAAAAAAGCTAGGGTCCTTTAATCGGAGGATATGAGGTGGAACGGGGTACCTGGGGAGCACCTGCTGCGTATGGATACCTGTCGTAAATAAAACGTGGGTAATGCGACAATATATCCGATAGGGTTTATATAGAACACCCTTCCCCATCCATTTTAAAGTTGTATTGGACCTAATAAAAAAACCTGTTAATCTTCGATCGAGTGTACTAGTACACTTTATGCAAAACCCAACGAGCACCACCCCTCATACTGATAAATATAATATAGAATGGGTGGGTGAGGTATTATTATCCCCAACCATAATCGAAATGTAAATATATGTATAAACCTATATTAATAAATAACTTTTAACACACCTTGTATAGTTTACTATGGTCCTGTGTGTAATTAAAATTAATATTATATATTATTTAAAACTATGTAATTACGATTATACCAAATATATTTATGTGCATATACCTATTACACTAAAACACTAGCTTTTAAGTTTTAAATACCTAAATCTTATATAATAAAATTTAACATAAAATACTACACAATTCAAACAATAATCTAATTATTTGGTACATATAGTATATACCTACCTAAAGTCAAATTACACACAACTTACTGTTAAGTAAAATTCGTATTTAATTCCACAAAAAGTGCAATTTACGAACTTATATAAAATAAATTATTAATATAAATAATTTAAATTAAATTTAGATAAAAGTATGAGTTCAATCAATATTAAGCTTGAAATAGGTATATATACATTGGCTGGAGTTAGCAGGAAAAACACTTTTTATTTATATTTTATAAAGAATTTTTTAGACAATATGTCACAAATTATAAGTTTCTACAATTCTCTTGGGAAAATATGAAGCCCAGTGTGATATATTGTATATTATATGATTATTATTGTGTAACACGTAAATTGTGTACAGATCGACGTGTTAGTATATCCACTGAGCCAACGGGCTTTTCGCGGATGTATGTTATTGACGGAAACGTTCCCAAAGGGGTTTTATTGCTCCAGCCACACCACCGAAATTAAGAGTAAGAGGAGTAGAAGCTTTGAACACTTGTACGTCCGTTTTTGGCAAGACTCATACGGATTAACTTGTCGTTGAGCTCGCCCTAGACAAGAGAGGGTGGCTAGGAAGAAGACGCTTTGACACGACAACCGTAGTTTAGGAAACTGATCGAAAGTTCAGAGAAAAACAAATTAGTTTTTGCTACTAAAAGCGAAATGACGATAGTTTACCCATGCTCATACTCCAACAATTCTATGGGTCATCTCGCTTGTCCTAAAGTATTAATCATTTAAGATACTAAAAACTTATTTTATTCATAACTTATTTCTTACTTAATTAACTGTGTGGTAATAATTGTAAAAACATTAACTTTAAATATTAATCTAATTCAAATGATATAGAATTATGATTTTTTAAATTACCATTCGATAAGAATGTCATAAAAAAATTATTTATTAAAATCGTTGGTAAGATATAATCAATTAAATAAAAATTTGTATTGGTACAAAATTAAGAATAAAAGTACCTAATATTTAATCTAAATTTCTAACCTAGTTTAATTCATCAAAATAAAATAAGACATGAGCTATAGACAATGCCGTATGGTGATTAATTTTAATTTAATTTTTTATTAAATACTGTGTAGGTACTATTATTTTATTTTATACATAGAATATTATATAATTTGGGAATTAAAGTATTTTGTCCAAGGCTAGCTCATTATTTTATATTTTAATACTATATTTATTGTATTTATAATACGAATACACCTAACACAAACCACATCATAATAAGTCAGTCCTTAAATATAAATTAAAATGCTAACTTTGCTATCCCTCTAATATTATTCAAAACAATAAAAAATTTACCTACAAAAGTACAATCGTAAGGGTGAAACATAAACATGCATTCAAAAATTTTGAAATTTTGAAAGGGGTAGTTTTTGGTTTTTTTAATATATACGGAAAATCAGTACAAATACGAAAGTACAATCAACAAAACAAAATAAATTTCCTAACTAAAATGCATCTTGTAGTATACATATCTTGCAAATATACATTTAGCAGAAACATTGAATAAAATACTCAGTTATCTCGCTGCATGTATTTTACTTAACATAATATTTTACACAAATAAGAAAACTAAATATAAGTGTTACATTTTACTATTATAAAATTATAAATCATAGTATAGATTTAAATTTTAAATGTTATAAACGATTTTTAAAAAATTGTTAAGGTTTAAAATTTAAATCCATATAGGTAGGTACTATAATTTAAGAGTCGCAATAATATCTCACATAAGTTTATTAATTTACATACGCTCATGGATATTCAGAGAATATATTCATAATACTAAATAGAAATATAGACGTTTTTATAACACTATAATAGTGTATTAGAAATTAGTTGATTTATCGATCATTTTATTTCTAAATAAATAATAAGAAGAATAAAACAAGTATTTTCACTGTTAATTCTAAAATCGATAAAGACTGGGTTTTCGTTAAAAGCGGATATTACGCCGTAAAGTAAAGAGGTAATATCCGGCGGCGAGCTTAGGATTTATAATCCCGCCAGTGGAATTAGTCCTTCTGATAAATTATCCTCCGGCGAGCGTTAGCAGGAAGTATAAGATCGGAACAGGCCTCCGGAGACGTTTCAAAAAATGGTCAACGAAATGAAAGCAATTTCAATACTTCTTACGGATGTACACTTGATTAATGATTAGTTTTTAGTTTCAATTAAAACACTTTTATTTATACTTGCAATGTATACCACCCCAACTACACACACACACACACACACATATATATATATATATATATATTATTTATAACACATAGACTTTAGTCTAAATTATTTATATGATTGAGTCTGCATGTATTCAAATACATTATCACAAAATCTATACTCTAGGCTGAATGTGGTAGTTATAATTCGATGTAAATGTACACTAGCCCAAAAGTGTAGTAATTTTTAATGTTTATACTTTGTATACATCTGTCTTCGGGTGTGTGTGTATTTCTATACCAATAATGTTTAAACATTTTCCAAAAAGTAACAACCGTGTTAAAAACTTGACTCCTTGAAGTAAAGAACTTTTTTATAATAATTCCGATCAAGTTTTTCTATTTTTTTGTTTCTTATGAACTGTGTAAAGTTAACCGTTGTTGACCAAAATATCATAATTGAAGAAGTTAACTTAGCGATGAGTGCTCGTAATTCTTGAGCATGTTTCGAATTTTCGAATACTTGTTTCATTTTCAGTATTTTTCCAAAAAGAATTAAGTAACAAGGTCCTCTCATATATTTAAGTGAATAACTCTAGAAACGTAAAAGTAATTTCAAATAGCAAAACATCAAACTGAAAATTAACAGCACTTATTTTTAAATGTGTTTGACTAGTGAAACTAAATTTATATTAAAATAATAAATTAAACTTAACATTATATTAGATATACTTACCTACATCGCCATTCACTATGTATAATGTATATAATATTATAAATTATAATATAATATAGGTACCTACTTAACATATACTTAATCAATTAAAATTATAATCATAATTATTAAAATCAATTATTATAAATTTATAACTTAAACTTTTTTTTTTTTTATTGTTATTAGATAATATACAATTTATACATAAAAACATAATAATAATATGTGCTAAATTACATTTAAAAACATGAATAGGGTGAGGGAAGAAACAATCCAGTGATCGCACTTCCTTTTGCTTAATAAAAATTAATATTTTTTTTTTTTATAATTTAAGCGAACATTAATTCAAACAAAATTGTATATGATGTAATAGGTTCGTGAAAAGTGGTAAGTAATAACAATTGAATACTACTTTGGGAAAACATTTTGGATACTGAGTAAAGGGAGTAATGTATTGGTTTTAAAATGTGTTTTTTTACTGTTATCTTTTCTGTGAACACTTTCAGAAAGTTTCATGTAGCACTTCTATGGATCGGAAATCGAGTATATAGACGGTACTTTGAAGAGGTAGTTTTTCGATTTTCTCAATAGTTTCTCAAAACACGAGGAAAAAATAATAAATAATAATGACAACCATCGAATATTTTTTAAGAAAAGCAATTGCAATGCTTTGATCGAATTCAGCTCAGCTTTGTTTTTTTTAATTTTTATCAAATTGAATACCCCATACCTACATTACTATTTTGTGAAAATGTGAGCGAAGAGAGAGAAGTACGTTACGCTCAGGTTTTGTAATCTGGATTTTGTGAATTTAATTTTTCACAAAATCAACTTTAACTATAAATATAACAAAAACTAAAACAATTTACAAGCCTACTTAATCAGCTAATTAATACTATAATTAATATTTAAGATCTAAATTTATATATGTATATAATATACATATATTTAAAAGCAAGTTAAAAAAAGGTACTATATATTTTTTTTAAGTATCAAATTGTGGGTGCATATAAATCTACCTATCTATAGATATAAAACAACATCATTTAAAAATGTAAATTCCTTGATTCAAGTATATAATTTATGGTAATTTAAATAATTTGTCATTCTAAGAAAAGTACTCACGCCTAATAAAAAGTGAAGCATTCATGATACATTTAATTTAGGTATATAATAACAAAAACAAAAACTTCCAATCCAAGAGGGAAAATTAAAACAAAGAAGTATATTAAATATGACTGATAACATTAATTTGCATGGTAATATTCAACATATTTTTAGTCCCTATTTTTAGACACTATTATTATGTATTACAGTGATGATGATGATGAGAACACAACCAGAATATTGCATCGGTCTATCTGGAGTTAATTTATACAGCCTTTAATGTCCCGCAATAAATATTATTATATATTGTATGCACGGGCTTATTTTTTGTTAAAATAAACTACAATGATTACGGAAAACGAGTGTCTCACGTTAAGAATTACCCACATCGTACAACAATACTCTAGTTTAACATTTGTTATTATTATACTAAAACATTCTTTTTATCATTAAAAGTGAGTATATGGTTGTATAAAATGGTTATAGTTATTTGAAAACGAATGCAAACAAACGACGCAGAAACAAAATCGTGCACATGAACCCCCGCGTGTGTATTATACATCTCGAATATTATTATGAAAGGGAACAGCGCAGTAAAATAATCCGTATAACGGTGAATCCAATAAGCAAACTTGAGGTTACATTTTCAAATCATCTGCATCTGTTAATAAAAAAAAAAAAATTTCTCATTTCTTCTGACAACAATGAACGCGCGGGCACAACATGATTCCCTCCGTAATTTGTAGTATACATTATTATTTCGTGGTGAAAGAGAAACGGAACAATGTTTACATTGTTTTATATACGTATGCGGGCCATAAATAATAATAAAGACTATGAAATTGAAGATATTTGTATTTTTTTCCAAAATAATAGAATTTACCTATGTTATTACAATAATAATAGAATATAATTTTTAATCATTAAAAATGATTTTTTAGGTCGTTTTAGTTTATGCTTCATAGAAAAAACAAAGAAAATTACTTAACTATTTTTCATGTAAAGTTTAGTCGAGAGTGTAGTTGATTACAAACATTTTATTTTCAGAGCGATGCTAAAAATGCATCTGATTAGGTTAGACTTATTTAACCTAACTCAATAATTTTCTTCAAAAAGTCTTGCTGTTCGTCAAGCTGTGAACATAGTCAAATATGTCAATTTTTTTAAATTTTAGCGATATTACTTCGATCACAAATAACGCTCACACAATAATAATACAAAGTAAAGGATGTTATCTAAAACTTATAATACGTGTTTCGCTTACTAACCTATTATATAATAAATGTTCCGGTATTCGTACGTGAGCGTGTGACTACACATATTTACAATCAATAATAATAATAATAATAATAACATTAATAGCCAAGTAGTCCGAGCATTTAATTATTATTGTGCGACTGTCAGAGGTGGGTGCAACAGCGCAGCAGCAAGGGACATAAGGTAAACACGCGGTTATATACACATCATACATATATACACGCTTCCGACGGACCCATAATGCTACGAATACCGGCAGCAGCCGACGTTTGGCTGTCGATCCTGGTCCTGCAATATTTGTCGACGTTAATACGGCGGCGGTGGCGGCTGCTGTCCCTAGAGCGATCCGCCAAGGATAATTGGAAAGCACGTTACCACGCACCACGCCGCAACATTTTCCTTCCACCTGCGGCGGACCAGCTCACTCTCTCACCATCCCCCCGGTATCTTAACACCGCGCCTTTCGAGGAAAACAAAAAAATAATAATAATAATAATACCTCTCTTTCCGCCTTGGTTCTGAGCTAACAAAAACCGTTCCGACGAATAATAATATTTCGCTTCCGACCAGAATTACAAGTGCTCACGTCCTCGCCCTATATATCCGTAGTATGCGTGGTGTGAGTGTGTATCTGTACTTCCACCCAGCCACCCACTCACTAACCCAAAAACTGTGGGGTTCTTTCTTGATATTTCCTTCTCTCTCTCTCTCTCTCTCTCTCTCCTATCAATGTCAGTTTCCCCTTAGACACACACAACACGTTCCGCATACGAAAAACACACCCGAAAGCGTACACACAAACACAACACCGCCTGCGGCGGCGGTAATGATAATTAAGCGTTCCGAGTGTGCGGTGTCGGCGGTGGTTCGTGTTTAAACGTTTTTGTTTTTAAAACGCTCATTCGTATTCGTCGCAAGGTAAAAGCGCGCGTAGTTAGACGGTGGTGGCGGTGGCGCGTTAGGTGATTTGGACCCCAAGGGGACGGACTATACGCCCGGTGAATATAATAATAATAATAATAATAATAGTAATAATATTTCGCCCTATCGGCGGAGGAGGAAAAATTAAAAATAATACGACGCCCGAATAATACCCACTACCGCTTTAGGCTATCTAACGCAAAACCATCCCTTCTCGACGAGGACACCGTATTTTATCCGAGTCGCAATCAACGGGGCCGCGTCGTCGTCGCACACCGTCAGTATGACGACGACGTCTTCGCTGTACGACTCAATAGTGGCGTTTTGTATATACACATACTTCACGGTCCGTTTAATATGCCCGGCGCGACGCAAATTTTCATATTCCCAGAAGATCGCACATCCCACCCTCCCCAAATACTGCTGTTTTCTGATGAAATCCCCTCTTTTGTAGACTCCATCGACGACGAAAATATTCAAAACGATAAAACTTTTATCGGGGACTCAACGGTCGGAGCGTTGCTTCATCTCCTCTTTCCCCTTTCGTTCGATTAATCTCCCGGGTAATATCACTTGTGAATATCAGAATATCATGATACCTACACTATATATACTAACTGATGCAGTACTGCAGATATTTACATTATATTTACAAGTGTTGACTAATTTTTCAACTAACTTGCACATATGTATGAAAACTCAGAGAACCAAGACCAAGGTTAATTATTTAGGATCTTCAATATAATTTTGACATGTAAAACGATGTGTATAAGTATTTAATATTTACAGAAAGCTGTAATAATATATAAAAAAACCAAACCGATAGTATAAAGTTTATACATAAATTCTAAAAAACTTCAGAACTGCTATATATCCCCACATAAATTTTAACTGCCAGTGTGTGAAAAGCAACAAAAACATATTTACAAACAAAACAATATAACCCACTAAAAACATTTAAATTATGTTACTATTTAATCCTCTGTGCAAAAATAAAATTACGAGAACCTCAACAACTATTTTATTCATAAAGCTTCCACGTATGAAGGAAAAGAAACGTATTCGTCTTATAATAAAGAATATATTATTTTTATTAATACAGTTGAAAACGAATTTAAATTGGCATAAACAAGCAAGTAGGTTTTCGTCAGAGATTAAATTATGACATTTCATACGTAACAAAAAAAAAAATGTATTCAAATCCGCCTGTCACAAAAAAAGTATTCAACTTAGAAAAAGTTTCCTTTTCTTAAGCTAACTTAATTATTATCATCTACAGATAATTTCATTAGTCTCGTGAATTACTTCTTCATCAACAAACTCCCTACATAATATATCTATATGCAATGGATAAATAGCACTAAAGCAAATTCGTTTTTATTTTCCGTCGCTGTCCATCAGAAATCTTTTAGATAAAATAACTCAGTGAGCGCCAAATCCTATGAATTTTTATGAATATCACGTAACATTAAGTAAAACGTTGGCGATATAAAATATATCGAATTAAAACTATCTTTATGTTTTGTTTCAGAAAGTTAGTACTTTATATAACAATATATATATAGGTATTATATAGCAGACTTTATCTACCTGTTATTATATAAAAATCTTAAGTATGTCACTCGATGAATATTCAAGAAAATATAATCAAAAAAGTATGCTTAAAATATTAACAATATGTTTGATGAAGCTAAACATAAATCGACCAATAATAGCATAGTTATAATCCATATTCACTCTTTTTCAATTTTATCCATAATTTATACACGAACGTTTCAAAGTTCAGGGTACGACTAGACAGCACGCAACCTGATACACAATGTAATCAAGTTACATATCCCATGGGGACCAGGTGAACTTAAACCACTGCATGTCCGCAGGACAATTAAACCTACGTCGTCCAGCAATGCCGCCATCATGTACTTATGTGTATAGGTATAATATATGTACGTTATTTTTTTTTCACCAGTTAATAATATTGACCTCTGTTGGAGGACCAAATAAAACCGACATAAAATTCTGATCCAAATCGAAAAAACGACATGCGGGAGCGTGGGGATTATAACTGCACATACATTATGCAAGCAGACGAATGAAATCGATTATACAAACATACTGAACAATATATTACAAATGCGTTCCTTGCTACTATTATTGTCTCGTATATAGGTAGTATATAGGTACTACCTGCCTATGCAAGCACACTCATACCGAGCTGATTCCCAATGGACTACTGCAGTATGTCCGCATGACGAAATTGTCAAGATTTTCACAATTTAGTGAAACGTATAGTATACGTGTAATAGTACATATTACGCATTTGCAGTGCAGATTAGGTATATATAAACGACGCGATGACGATTCACTTGATAGTGGACGCAGACGACAGCGAATAGAAAATAAATTAGTCAATCGATAAGAAAAACAAACATCGACAAGTGCAGTATAATATACTCGTATCATTAATTAAGAAACAATACCTATAGTGGTCAGTGCAGCGGAGTAAATATACTATATACTTTAAAGGTTTAACCACCCAGCAGTGACCTCGGGACCAATTTTGTAATCATAGTTTTTTTTTGCAATCTTATTATGAGGTTATCATTATAATTTATAACCCCATCAGGTTCACAAAAATTATCCAAGAGATATCACCTGCCGGTTAAAAAATTCAAGCCAAGATTTTTGCCTGATTCAT
>PVMI01050463.1:0-12715 GCA_008528875.1 Aulacorthum solani
GTAATTTTGATCAATGTTGTGAGCATTTTAACTTGAGATGAGCACAAACAATAAATTATTGTGGATTTACGCTCTAATTTTTTTTTAATTTCCAATAACAACAACTTATACCGATTGTTGAATTACATTTTCAAGTTTTTTGACCGAGAAAAAAATGTTGTACCCAACGACAATCATTTTAAAAAACGTATATAACTCGAAATTTTCTTATGCCTTTAAACAGGTTGAAAATGGTCGTTATTACTGGTAAATCACAATTTATTACGTTTAATATGCATAACTTTTTCATTCAAAATGATAGTCAGTTATTCTGGCTCTGCTCTCTGTAATTATGTACATCGGTACATAGAGTAAAAATTCGTTCCACTTGAGCACTGCTTGGTAATGTAGTGTTGTGTTCTATAAACACTTTAATACTTAATTAATAAATAAATTCTTTAAGTCTTTAAGATTTTTATATAGCGTTCTTTCTGTTTACGTCAATATTACATTAATGTCTACAACTGTCTAGTGACAAATGAGTCACGAGACTAACTGGTAATGAAAGACAATTATACTCTGTTCAGCGAGAGAACTCGCTGCCAAACTTGGTTCCACCACGTGACATCCTGCCATAGGCCAACCGATTTGGATGGCACGATGACGCTGCAGAGGGATGCTCAGAACCGCCGTGTTCTCTCACTGGCTAGAGAATACACAAGTGTATGGGTTGGGGACACGTGGTATCGTCATGTCGAGTCTCGTGCTACGAATTACGATATTAAAAATAGCCAAATAGGTATACCGTACCTATACCTGTGGGAAATATTATTTTTTCGGTAGTATGTTTAAATTGTTTGTCGATAACCAAATCTAATTGTTCCCGTCATCATCGTTGTCCCGTACTCTCATCGACAATAATCCATTTCTGGGGAAAAATATAGTCAAAAAATCAAACTAAAAGTCTTCTTCAAATGAATTTGTATTTAATATTTTAAAATACAAAATATAATAATAAGTATTTAAATATTTAACAATTATGGTTATAAGTCGTAACGCAAAATTAAATACCTCCGCAATGAAGTGTTACAAATCATGATTGATTCCTGGAGCTCTTACAAGGTTGTCACGAATTTGAAGATCATAGTGTGCAATTTGTAAACCCAAACTGAATTACACTTTGATTTCAAAATTCTGTCTTTTCTAATATATTTGTGGTAGGTACCTAAGTATAATCACTTTTATGGACATTTCGAGAGATCATTACAATTGGTGTATTTGAACTTCGTAATGAGTACACGCTATAATGCTATATGTAATTATATACACAATTCATTAAACCGACATTCGGATTATGTAATTTATCTTATTAAAATTAATTATACTTTATTTGAATTATAGTGAATCATAACATCCCAAGTATAAGACATTTGATAATACAAACATTAACAGTACTACAAATTACAATACAAATACTTTATTATAATATAAAAACAATTTTATTCACATAACTACTAAAATATTTAATGGATGTTTAGTTAAATAATATAATTTTGTTCTTAAAAAACAGGATTAGTTAGATTTTACAGTTTCTAATTATAAATTCTAATATCTTAGAAGATGTGAGTGATAAGTGATAGTTAAAATGTAAAGTATTAATGAAGACTTATTGATACGGTAAACTGGAGAAGTGGAGCCCAAGACAAAGAAAATGTAATTATGTACATTTTCAATATATATAGGTGATTCGTTAGTACCTAATACACCAATCAGATAAAATATTTTAATCAATTTTTAATAATCATACATAGTTAACGGAATTTTCTACCCAGCACAAAGAATATTCCTAATGTAAAAAAATAGATCATAATAAATAAGAAAAACAATAGAGGAGCCTAATGTGAATCTTTGGGGTGTGCCCAGTAATGGATCTGATTTGAAATTTTAATTTTACAATTTTTGTTCTGTTTGATATGTAAAACAAAATCCAAATAGTACTATCAACGAATATTTATGTTATTTATTTTATATATATATATGTCTAGTGCTGTTTACTTCATCAAAAGGTGTAGAAAAGTTGGTACAAAAGCATATAATATATATTTAGAAAACGAATTGATTTGTGGCCGTTGACTTAGCATACCAGGAAAGACATTATACTGACATAAAAGTTATGGTGTAATATTTTTATAAATGATTGATTCTAGTATTTTGATATTATAGATAGTAAAAAAATGGGGAGATAATTTGTTATCCACACATTCCGACCGCCATATGTGGTATAGAATTCACTACCAGTCGCTGTGTGGTTGGAAAATTTGACTACGAGACGTCGGAGCTGGTTACCTGGTTTATTAAGATATTGGATGCCAGACTAAGAGAGGTTAGTTGCGTTGTCTCGCTAGATGGAGTATTACTTCACCAAATAGGTAAGCATAATATAACATGACTCCTAAAAAGATGGAAAAGGACTAGTTGATAAATATATATAAAATAAATATAGCAGTGGAACAGTTAATACACATATATTCAATTTAAAAAGAAAATCTTTGAGTCTGGCTGGATTTATTAGTAATTTTATCAATTTATTAAACAGGGGAAAATAGAGACAATAATGTAGGTATATAATTTTTATTTTTTGATTTGCGCATGTGAATAACATTTTAACAAATACAATTTGCTTTATAGAATACATTCTTTGTTTACAGTTGATGTTGATTCCATGGTTTTAGCTACTCTATTTTTCAAACAATTAATGTCAACCGACGCCTTGAATTTGTCACCTCCAATTCACGAGTGTGTTCATTAAAACGGTACAGTACTTCTAAACTGTAAATCCTTGTATGAACTCACGCCTTGAAATCACGTTTGTATTTACATCAACAAAATGTTTTAAGTAAGTTAGTATTTAGTTTATCAAATATAAATGAAATCAAAATTAGTAAAAAGACAATGATTACGATTTGATTTGATTAATATAATGATTATAATAAATAATAATAATAATAATGACTTCTTATAATACTATATATTATTATGATATTATAATGAATTCGTATTGATAAAAAACAAATATCACGAACTAAGATAGAATGGACTGGAAAAGAAAGCCGAATCACCAGGTCACTATATAAGATATACTCTGTTCAAAATAAGATTATTACCCGGCGGTAACCAGTCTTCGTCAGGTGACGGTCAGAGTGTCATTGTTAGACACTTCCCTTACCAAATCGACTAGTGCTTAGGAACAAAGCCACAACCATGTACACAACTTGGCTGCAGGATAATGATCTTATTTTCAATGGTGTATTATAGATGACGAATATAGATACATCTATTTTTCTCGCCAAGACTTCTCATAACCATAAGTAGTATGGCTCCCCGTAACCCACTACATGTTCGTTTTCAGTCCATTCTATCTTCATGAAAAATAATATAGATTAGATTTGGTAACCTGTTTTTATTTAGAGACTTAAACGCTAGGCTTTGCGGATATCAAGTTTTAGTTTACCCCTGCTTGCTGATATCATAAGCAACCATATCTACAATTAAGTCTCTATTGTTGTGTCTATTGAATTGTGCTATATAATAATTCCTATTCCCAAATCGAACATTGCATCGTCAAAGATAGTCACATGGAGTACAGTAAAAGCATTGACTTCTGTCTTATCTTATAACCCTATTCAAGCAAATTAGTGGTTATCCATTTATGATGACTTTATGTAATTTATGTCGGGTTTCGGTAAAGAATTTTCTGCTTAGTATAAGATCTTTTCTCATACACTGTGTGAAAGTTCAAATTGATTTCATATTTTCAGTAAAGCAAATTTCAATTAAATTATAACTTGACTATGATCTTTCTTGTTTAAGTCACTGGGCCTTTAAACATACAATTTGCACCCAAACTGATGTTCGGAAAACTGCTTTTATTTACAGTATCACTAATGTGAGTAAGAAAATGTGTATGTTTGTGGATCATTTCTTTTCTGTTAATTCATCCAACTTACACTCATTAAAGATACTTTTCTTAGATTTGCATATAAATTATTACTTTTCCCCTCGTGATGTTCTCCTAAAACTAGCGCCTCTCGAAAATGAAACATCTTTAGATTCGATGTATTTACCTTGTGGCTTTCTTTTTAGGATAATACCTAATATTACCTAACTACTATCCTTTATGGTTTATTTTTCGATGATTCCTTGATGAAAGTACCTTCCCTGATTTATGTAAAATTTAATCTATAGCTCCTATTTTTAAATCCGGATGCCCATATCTAGTGACTAACTACTTACAATATACATATTATGTTATCTATTTTTAGTCATAATCCAAAAATATTTAAATCCCTAATTTAAAATGTATTTATTTAATTATATTTAAGTAAACAAAAAACACGGATTTCTTCATGTCCTTTTTTCTACAATATGTAATAACCTTACTTTTTGCAACTTCATGTTTGATGTGTTTATAGGAGGAAAACAAGTATTTGTAATCTATATGGTCTTTATTAATCCATTTGACTCAGTTTACCATATGGTCTTAATTACAATATTTAAAACATCTGGTTTTGGTGATCCTCTTTTTTCTTGGTTCAATTAATTTTTAGTTAATATTATAAAATGTTAAGACTAAAGTAGTTCACTCTATGTCTGAAGTCCCCAATGCCAAAAATTTGTTTCCTCATGACTATACTATCTCATCCTCTGTTTTCTAAATTTCTCCGCCTTATATGACCGTCTCCTTTCTTACTTACATCTATAAATATAATGATTCTAATTTGAAACAATCGTAATAACTCTTGTTTTGTTATTCTTCACTGTTCATACACATGATTAAAAAATAAGCCTTTCACTCAGATGATGAAAATCACCAATGAAAATCCAATTCTAATTCCAATTCTAGTTTATGTCACTTATTGTAATATATAATGAACTTATAATATTTGTTATGTTGGGCTCACGCCCGCAGTTATTATAAATTATAGATATATATTACTAAGATAATTTTTTTTCGTTGTATCCATTTATTTGTGGTTTTTAATACATTCATACGTATATGCTAATATTTAAATGATGAATTGTGACTTAGATAAGAACTATAAGACAAGTTATAACTATACACTTTATGAATCCTCAATTCATCCTATACCAATGCCCTGATAATGTAATTGAGTAATTATCAATTTGATTCATGACCATCGATAAATAAAATAACATATAAACTATAATAATTATTAAATACCTACTCGAGTATTTATTAGTAACAAAAAAAATGTTCCACTAAAGGTCAAGGAAGCATAATATTATTTTAAAATAAAAATAAACTTGTGTTTGATTAAATAAATAATAGCTGTTATAATATTTTTTGTAGTATATTTATTGTGGAATTGATAGTAAACTTTTTTATTTTTTGCAGTTTTGGTTAATTTATACAAAATGAAGATTCAAAAATCAAATGCCATGATTCGGACAAGTTTACTGACTATACAAATGATAATTATCGCTCTCAATCTGGTTATGATTGCGGTAGTGATCAACAAAAGAAAATGCAAGGTATCGCTATACATATCAATGTCAATAACTATAAGTGTCTAACACCCCGCCAATTGAATTAGCTAGAGAACTTAATCTTCAAACCCTAGAGGATAGGTGGTTTAATAATGATATTTTTTTAATTTATAAATTTGACTGTACCAAGCTCTTAAAAAAATTCCACTAAATGTACCACTCCACACTCTCCGATCCACAAATACCTTTTATGTACAATCAAAAAAACAAAACTATAGTGATTGTGCTTCCATGAATATAACTTTATCAAATGGTAATTCCATTAAGAAACTTTTTTTTTGATTCACCAAGGAAATTATAAAATGTTCTAAGTAATCACTTATAATCTTTTAGTTATTGTAATTACATGTTCAACACTTAGGTTTGAATGTGTTTCAATTTAATATGTACTAAATCGAGATTATTACCTATAATTTTTACTTTATGTTATCTGTATTTACTCTATAACTGAATGTACTCTTTACCTTAAAGCTATTTATTATTTATTGTACATTTTCTTCTTTACAATACAAGTATTATTATTATACTCATACATTTAAAATAAAACTACTCAAATGCCAATAAAAATTTCACGGAGCTAAATGAGCATCCAAAATTTTTTCCGCAATAATTTTGTTTTATAATAACTGTATGTTCAAGATCTTATCAAATAATAATAGTTATAATAATTTGTTTACTTACAGACGATTTCATTGAGTATGTGGACGTTATTGGTAACTATGATAGTCGGTTCCATAATATTGGATATTGAAGTAAGTTATTAAAATACGTATATTAACATTTAAACATGCACAATCGATTGAAGCGGGTTGAAAACAAAACAATGATATTCAATCATGTGTATTAATATTTAAGTTATAAATAAAACAGCCAATAATAATATTATTTTCTATCAGTTGCTGGGAGACGGCACATAGTGTATATCAGAAGTTAGACGCCCCCCGATTGAGGAACGTACATGCTACTCAGACAAAAGCATTAGCTCTCGTTGTCTATTTTTTAAAATGCTCCCTACCTAGGGATGGCAACGATATATATACATGAATGTTAGCATCGATACATAGATTAATTCAGGGAAAATATCGATATTTGGCCTTCAATAGCATCCGTACGTTGATATATTTAAGTCAATAATATTCTAATATTGGTATTTCTGAAAAAAAATAGTTATTTATATTGATATCAAATTATCGAACTAAAATGTATTTTATACATATAGTAGTAGTGTTAATATTTATATACGGTTTTAAAAATAATATTAGTTGAAGTTTAAATATATTTTACTGCGATTTTAGATTCTGTAGCAGTGGTAGTCAAACAGTTGTCTGGAAGGATGGATCCCCCTTGACTTTTTTCAATATTTATATAATATTAACTACATTCCTTAAATTCTTTAAAATATTTTTAAAAATGAAAATCGTGAGGAACTATGTACCAACTATATTATTAAATCTTAGATTTTCGAATTTATCTATTTATATTTTATAATTAAACTATTTTTCTTTCCACGATTTCCCCGATTGTTTAACATATTATATATATATATCTGTAATTATAACATCTTTGATCACAAATGTTTTTATTTAGTGGGGGAGGGAGAGGGAGTGACTTTCCAAAACTTATGTGATCAATAAGAAATGTTGACATTTGTCAGTTTTACATTAGGTTATATTCATATTAGCTCTATCATAGTGAAACAAATCACAATCTACCATCCTGAATTTAGTTTCCACTCTACCTATGAACTCAGTAAATTTGAAAATAAAAAAGTTATGGTGAATCTCATCTATGTATTACACCATAGCCATGGGTTCAATTTAGTATTGATGTTGACTTGTAGTCATACAGGTACTAGATCTGCAATACTTTCCAATGTATATACCAGAGTCAAAATCAGGAGAGGATTCGCACTATTTACCTAAGTATTGAAATCCTTCATATACTATACCAATTATACATAAGTCATAACCGTCATAATATGGTAGTAGATTCTAACCATCGCTACTCGAGTTGTATGTTAATTGAAAAAAAAATATCTTGTAACAATATAATTTAAACAAGCAATAGGTATTAGATAATTTTGTCTACCATGAATTAGGTACATATTAACAATACTGTTTTTGTGTCTTGAAGAAATTCTTATTAAATCTTATTGGATATGCCTTTGTTAAAAAGTAACAACTGTGCATAATAACTCAATTATAAATTTAATTATAAGCAGTGACGAGCCGTTTTTGAGGAGGGATGAGACCCTCCCCCCTAAAGGCAGAAATATTAGACTGTCAGTCAGCAATTGTAAAGAATACATCCCCGGAATTTTTAAAGATTATCCCTGTAAAGTATTAACTTGTGTGTTTTCTCATTTTCAGGTTCTCATCCAGTACTTTACACCAACATTACCATTGTGCCTTTTATCGCCATGGCTCCGGGAATTGGGGTTTGTGATATTCTACGGCGCGATCGATCTTAAACTATATAGGTAATTATACGATTTTAAATTGTTCATACAGTTTTACTGATATTTACATATCAATAGGATTCTGATGCAATTTCGTACTAGAAAAGCACACTGTTGGACGATTACCGACAAAGATTTGTTGAAATATTTATTGTTTGGTGTTATTGTGGTCACTGTTTACCTCACAGCCTGGACCGCAGTTAGCCTTAACTTCTTTAACGAAGGATGGGTCCTCTTGATCCACGTTGAATCCGAAGATGGCTTATTGTACACTACATGCAAACCTCAGTGGTGGAATCACGTTACAGAATTTGGTAATTAACTAAAGTATTACATGTTATTTTATTCTTAGTATTTATTTTAATTTTAATTATTGATCTGAAATAAACTGTGGCTACATCGGCCATTAGTTATATGCATTTTTTTAAACCATATTATATAATTTGGTTTTTCTTAGAAATTATAATACGATGCTTACATTAGGACTTTAAAAATCAAAATTACATTATGTTATTGCACTATTACAATAGGTTGAGTGACCTATTAATATTATACAGGTGAGACACACACAATATTATTACGTAAAATGTGTGTTAACACGCTCTTCCGTCTTAAATTGTATTAAGACGTGTAATGACTGATTAATCCCATGCCATATGATTTTACGTATGTCAATATTAAAGTATCAAAAAGTATTTTAACTTTAAAAAGTAATTTTTCAAATGAAAAAAAATAGAGTAGTATTATAATTCTTCAGACAGTAGTTTGCAAGAATAGTGCGGAAACTAAAGCGTTAGTAAAGTATATTATAAAAATAAAAAGAATACATTTCGGGCTTATTCAATCAATTAACATATGGAATTGAGAGAAACTTATGATACTTCAAGAACTAGAAAATGAACTAGACCAGTATTGAGACTAAATAAGTAAAAAATGATCTAGAAATAGATCAATGATTATTGTTCTAAGATTATCTAGATTAAGATAAGATAACATGTATTTTAATCATCTCTGATAAGATAAAATACAAATACAATTTATCTTAGTTACTTAAAAACGTATAGATGACTGTTATCTCTACTTAACGATTCAAAATCGACTGGTTGGCTATACCAATGATTTATATTATCGTACTCTACTTTCCTGTGTTCTGTTTACATAAGCAAATTAGCCGAGTATGACGTAAATGACTCTTTAGTATTCTGTAAATCGTTACACTACCATTGAGTTTATCATTTGCCCTTTTATCTTCAGTATCTTTTTTTGTTTGTAATTTGACCATCAAAATATTATGTATAAGCTGAAAAAAACAATAGATAATATTAACTGTAAATACTATAGCAAAAAATAAATAAATAAATTACAATAAAAAAATAGGTACCTTTATGACTGAGGAAATTTCTAGTTGATATAGATTGACCAATTGCTTCGGAACATGCAGTACATTCAGCAGAAACTGTAATGCGATCGACTGAAGCAATTTTTTATAATTCACCGTCAAAAAAGTATGAGATTTTGTACAATTCTTCATCAGTGGATTCAGTATTAGTATTTTCATTTGCACGCTGTACAGTAGTAGAAGGATTATTCGTATTCCAATGACAGAGCATCACGCACTTCTTTCACCGAAGTATCCGCACATAAGTTAGCTGGTTTAGTCAAGAAACTTTTCATTTTTATAATTGAATTTGATTACTAATATTTTGATGAAAATCACAAATTAAAATATGGCGCGAGATGTAATAAGAATATAGATTTCGTAATATTGCATACACTGAAGTCTGCACACAGCCACTTACCAAAGAGCGACAATAACAAAGCGTATAGATTTGTACCGACAGTAGCAAGCCGAGGTCGCTCCTATCACACAAGTCGCAACATATTTATTAATTTATTATAAAGCTCCTGTTTGCTTAGATACTTTACAAATACATTAAGCATACGAACTATACTCTGTTCAGTGTTCACCGAGAGAGCACAACCAGGCAGTGAACAAAACTCGATGTAGTCTGCACTTTGCGCATTCCCACCGCTTAACCAGCTCATGTTCAGATACCTCATAGTGTGAAAATTTAGACCTCGAGGCTATTCATTTGGATACACAGTTGCAGTCTCTAGGTGATCATAGAATATAATCCAACGCAACTCGATTTATTATTCTTACTTTATTCATTTTTAAAATAATAAATTCATAACTATTAAATAGATTTTTTAGTAAATGTGTTGCGTCTTTTCGTATTACTTTTCAAGTATAACTTGTTAGTGACCTGAAGTACTTTTCATACAATAGTTATATCACATAACGTTTTAAATATTTTTAATCAGTAAATATTGAATTATTTACTTATATTTTTTAAACTATCATATAGGTAGTTTATTGTTGTAGTTACATAATATGTATAAATGAAGACTATAGAGAGTTATTCATATTAATGAATCATTATTGCAATTTGCAGTATAGGTATAAAAAAAAAATAATACCTATGTGTAAAAAAATAATCTAACTAGTATTACTAACTAAGCAGATTCACTTAATGTTATATCAAATAAAACTAACGACACCCATATCAACATAAACTACATATTATTTATATCAAACATATAATTAGTATCTATCATATAGTTTTCTAAATAAGTGTATATTAATATTAATATTTTATAAGTTATCTAGCATATTAGGTACATTTTCTGTTTAAAGTACCTAATATGTAATTTGACGAAATATTTTTTATATAAAACACATTTTTATGTCTTGTTTGAATATAACTTATTTTTTAGTAATCTTGAACACATCAAATTATTTAATAACTTAAATAAAAATTCAATAGTTAAAAATTGTCTTTTATATTATAAAGATAACAACGACAAAACTATCAATAGCATTTACTCTAGATCATTATTCGTTCATCTTTGGGTTTGGTAAAATCTCATTTTTGACCATATGAATTATTTTGAAAAACGCCGGGCCAAATGTATTTATACTCTATTCCAAATAAGAACTCACCAGGCAGCGGGCGAAATCTGATCTAACATTTTGCATGTCTCCCCAGTCCTCACCATACGCAGACACCAGCGACGAGTACAATCGACCGACGGCAACGACTACAATTGACCAAATTACAACGTCAGAACGTCGCTCCAACGATTCATTTGGACGTGCCAAAGCAGTGCGTTCTTGTTTGGAACACAGTTATAGTTGAATTGAGACCATGATTAAAATCAAAATAAAATTGGCTGAACAAATGTGTTTTCTAAGTTAATTATAAAATTAGAACTAATTATGAAAACGATTTTTTGACTTACAGGTGAACTATTGATTTTAACCTTGGGCTTATATTATGGAAATTCTGCACGTAATGCCAGGGTGCAGTTTGAAGAACGGCGTTTTCTTTTTTACGCAATCACTGCGGAATTAACGTTTAGTAGTATCTATAATGCCATCCGTGCAGTCTATCCAATACCATTCCACCAGGATGTGACATTCATAGCTTCTTTTTTACGCAGCCTGTTGACAAACACTCTTGCACTAATCATTATATTTGCACCAAAGGTATGTTGTTCTATGTATACAGATATATTTTTTAATATAAATAATATATATTTTATGCAATGATATAAACGCTAAGAGCATTTATGCATTAATTAAATATAAATTTAGTTATTATTATTGTTATTTTTAATTTGGTTAGGAAAGATTGCAAGAAATGCATTCTTCGTTTGTTAAGCAGTTAGTTTTTCGTAAATACACTGAAAAGGAGCACTTTATATATTAAACTTTAGGAATTTTATTTACAATTTCATTAAAAATATTTCAATCAAATTTTGTTCATGTTAATCACTTAAAAGTGTTAATGAAATCAATCCATTTATTTCTTTCTTTTTTTGCCCTTGTCAATTAAGTTTTTCAGATTTGTATAAGTTAAGTTAGTATAAGTATTGTGTTTCATAAGTTGTTAACTGTTTTTTTATTTTTTCCATTTTATTTCTTGTTTCTATTATGCTGTATTTTAATTATGCTGTGTTAATTTTAATAAATAAATAAATGTTTCGGATGAAGGTATAATTAATATTCTATTATCCGATAGAAGGCTTCTGAGCTTACTGCTCCAGATAATGCCTGTCCGAATTATTTGGACAGTGGCAACTCCAAAGGAGATATTTATACTAGATATGTAGTTAAGTTTAAATAATCTTTGTTATTATTGTCTTAGTTTTTTTTTATCTAAATGTAATTTATTATTTATTTGTATCGTGCATTGTTACTATATTTTTGGGCCTCTACCTGTTATATATATATAAATATATCAAAAAAATAAAATAAAATAAAATGGTTATTGTTTGTCAAGCCAACCGAACTGATAGTGTGAAATATTTTGGAACAATGAATCCACAAGAAACAATTTTTATGCAAGTTGATTAATTGAATAGTTGAATAATGAATGGACTGCACATTTCCTGTACCTTAATGTGTTATATATTTGGGCCACCAGAATGGTTATTCGCACTCAAGTCTTTAGAAAAACTTAGTCATTTTTACTAATTAAGTATATTTGATGATACTATCGTGATTAAAGTATTTTATTTTACTAGTAGGGATTAGTACTACGCAGTAGATTAAATTAATTTTTGCCAAAAACAAATACATTTTTAAAAATACATTGTATGTATAAAACATAATAATATACGTTTTAAAAGTTTCAAGTACCCACG
>PVMI01050465.1:0-13783 GCA_008528875.1 Aulacorthum solani
TATCAGTAACTATCTAATAATTTGTATTATATATAATCTCTAATCGTGATAAAATAGATTAATATAATGTGACTAATTACCCCATATAAGGGAATTAAAATATTGATGTATATATTTTAATAGTACCAATTCATATAGAATTAATTTTATTTTTAAATTCAAATTTTAAAATGGTGTGCACTGTATTTACTGTATTCCTTACCTACATAATATTATATATTTTTTTATATTTAACAATTGTATGAGAACTTCTTCTAGACTGATTGGAGCAAATGAATTAGTTTTACAGTAAAAAGTGTTTTATTTTATAATTCTTGCTATAATTTTCAATATATTTTAGATTTTTTTAAGCTATTTAATAATGGCTTTTTAAATTTTTAACAATTGATATTGATAAAATTTAATTAAAAGTTCCTTTTAAATTGTTCTTTGTGTAGTTAAAAATATAACGCTTGAAGTTAGAATTTTGATAAAATCAAGATAATTTGTATTTTATTTTGTAGTTAAAAATCATAAAATTCTTTTTTAAATACCTAAAAATTGAAGATTGAATATAAGATCCCTCCCTAAGTTATTTTGCTGGAATTAAAAAAATCTTATTTTTATTAATGCTTGAAGTTAAAATTTTGATGACATTGAATAATCAAACAATTTTTGTTATTTTGTTATTAGTAACATAACGTAGTATATGTCAGTAATAATATGAAACAAATTTGGAACTTGAGAAGTAATGCTATAGAACATAGAGAAAAAAAATACAATTCACATTTAAATCCTCCCTTTAGTTATTACTTACTTAAAAAATATTAACCCTTAAAATTTAAATATTCTACTAGATATTGCTTAAATGATAATTATTTAAATATAACAACATTTAAAAAGTGTTAGGATTTATTTTAAGCTACAACACTTATCGTGTTACTAATATTCATAAACTATAAAATATTGGTTAGCAAATCTATTCATACTGTTCTATTGTACAGCGGTATTGATTTATTAGTTAATAACTGCTAGTAATATATATAAAATAATTTGTATAACAGTAACTTATTATATACAATAATATATATAGGATACAAATATTGTTTAATATTTAACGCTAGACACTTACCCCATATATGCAATTTGTTTTTGTTAAATCTACTGTACTACTAATAAATAATAGTAACATAAATATATAATAAAATATTCATAGAAATACAGAAACACCATTTTCCTCAACATTTGTTTCAAATGCAATGGTTTATCATTTAACTTAAATTTAACACATCCATAACAGTGAACTATTCAATGATGATGTATATTATATAACTAGTGACTTCCCTGATTATTTTATCTTATAAATCATTTATTCAATTTGTAATTGGTATGTATAAAGTTGAAAATAAAATACAATGTTTAAAACTTTTATTTTTAACAAATAAATGTTTGGTGTATAAATATTATTATGTGTAATTTATTGTTGTAAAACATCAATTTCAATATTCTGACAAAGAAAATTATTAAATTGATATTATATAATATTTTTATTATCACTTACTTATTTGGAAAAATATAGAAGTAGTTTACAATCTGATTTATATTTTTAAGGTTATTAATTAATTTTTAACTATATGGTAATAGTTCTTAAACAATAAAGATACAAATTAATGTAAAATTAAAAGTATAATATTTTATGCAATATTTTGCAAGTGTTTACTCTGTGGCTAACCTTACATACATTGGTAAGACATTCGAAAACGGCTTATTAAAATTAACCTAAATTATTTATAATCTTGCACTATATGTTATTTAATATTTAGTTTTCACAATGCTTGTATACTTTAATCTATTCTTGTCTTAAGAAAGCATACTTATTGCTTATACTTATATAGAATGTAGCCTTAGAATATATATATCGTATATAATATATGCATTGATATTATTATGCTATTAGTTTTATGCACATACACTTATATTTTTAAGTATACTATAAAAAAGATGAACAAAGCATCTTTAATATTTATTCATAAGGTATTATGTTAAAAATATATTCTAATTTGGCTATTTGTACTAAATAACTATTACTTAGTAGAGGGATGGCTCCAAAGACATGAGAGGGGGGCCAAGTTATAATTTTTAGAAAACTTTTGGTATTATAATATATTGTTTTGTAATTTTGTTATTAATAATATCAATATACATTTTTTTAGAAATACAGGCTTGGGGTGGGCGGCTCCTAGCCCTCCTTCCCTTGAAGCAGCCCCTGACTTAGTACTTAGTAGTGATTGGGACAATAAAAACAAATACATCTACTAATAATTTCATAACTATTGGTGATTATCCACTTAAACTATAAATTCCTTATACTATTATTAATGTTCAGTTAAAATTAGTTGAATATAAATACAATTATGTAAATATATAGTTGGTCACTTTTATAATTTAGAAATAAATAAAATAGAAAAAAATAATCTTAAATAATTTAGAAACTGTTATTAATACTTATATTATGATGTCCTCCAATTCACTGTGGTCTTCTTGTAAATTGAAAATCAATAAATTGTAAATTCATCATTAAACTTTTTGTTATTTCATTAAATTTTATGTTTTTAATTGATTGAAAATGTATTAAATTGTTATTCGCTTATCTTAAAAGTTATGTCTTTAACAAATAATTCAGTGGAAAGATAGCATAATTGTCATGTTAATTGTACCTATATAAAATACAAATATAATTCAAACATATAGAAATAGTTGATAGCATAAAAAAAAAATCAACAACATAGTTAAGGTTAATTTATTTATTACTGTCAAAACTGCACCAGTAAAAAATATAACCAGATAAAGTCTAATAATTAAATCAATAGACCAATCAATGACTGTTTATGTTGAGTAGTTCTTAATTTTGAATTAAAATTGTAGTACATTTTAATAAATAGATTTATTACTTTACATTATTTTATTACCCATGTGATAAATTGATATACAGTGAGTTAACATACATTATATTATAGATCATCATATATTCATATAAATATACTAATATATCATCATGATACATTTTATTACAGTTGGGTCTTTATAACTTAAATTTCAAGGCGATTGTTAATTTGACTTCTTTATTTTTCGAGTTACATAACATTAAAGGACAAAGAAAATGAAACATATATATAATTTTGAGTTATTCAGACTTGACTGTACTTAAATTTATAGAACGAGCGACTATTATTTGTTATATCATAAACAATTCTATATTATATTATAAATAGTTGAACTACTATTTTGGAATTGCTAAAAACCCTTATAAATTAATTATTAATCAATATGAATATTATTGCAATAATTGTAATGTAATTTGAAAAAATTACTTTTAGCATTTAAATACTTGTATTCTACTATATTGTTATTGATTTAGAGCAATAAAATTAGCATTACTTTTAAATTGTGAAGTAATGAATGTATTGATTTTACAATGATATTATCTGTTTTTTCTTTATGTCATCACCTATGAGCCAGTAAAAATTTGTCTATTTTAAACTTTAAGGGTGGTTTCTAGTAGAAAATGTAATCGAGTTGGTATTTTTATGAAGTCAAAATTTAAAATTCTTAGTAGAACACTAAGAACTTATTTCATAGAATAACCGGGGAAAAAAAAAAATATGAGTACCACTTTCCAGTACAGTAGGTGTCGAGTGGGTACCTGTAATGGATTTGTTATATTTGAATTTAATGATATTAAATAATTGTATACGAAAAATGATTTTGAGCTAAGACAGTCTTTCAACCTATATTTCTAAATATATTTTATGATATTATTACATTTAAAGTAATTTGTTTTACTATTAGCAATATAATAGGTTGAATTCATTTTTGCCAAAAAAAGTGCATTTGACAATGTTGTAGTGATTTGTCGACTACAGATGTCGTTGCAAAGAAAGGATGAGGGGTGTACTTGTTGAAATAACTCATAATCCGTTTGTTTTTTGTATTAGTTAAATTAAATGCTCCAAAATAAAACATATTACATTTATGACTAAAAATGTATTATGGTGTATCAGAATAATTGGTTCAGTGAATTATTTTAAGTGTTACAAAATAGTCTGTTTGACTCTAATATTTTCCAGCCTAACCTAACCAAAGATATTACTGTTCGAATTATTCTAAGTCCAAATAATAAAATCAAATAACTGATTGCCGTGGATGTGCTCTGGCTTGCTTGGTCAAATCACATCTGAATATAAGCTGATTACGGTTCTCCTATATAGGCCTACTCTCTACTTCTTCCAGCTCTCTAGATACGAGTATTGTTCCCAAGGATGGTGCATCCTTCTGTAATCTTCTCTTAAATGCTGACGGTTTACGCCTTGGTCTGAGTAACTGTGTAACGGTATTTTTGATATCTATTGCGTAGTTTTTTTTTAATGATTCTGATTTATTATTATAATAGTTTTTTTTATATATTAACAATCACTGTTGTATCTGACCACATGTGTCATGTATTATACTATGATTATAAAAGCTGAGTCACCCTCCCTACAGGTTGAGCTCTATTATCAAATCCCATTTCCTATTCTTATTCCTTAGAAATCAATAATAATATTTCCTTAAGTTATTTATTCCTATACTCCTGGCATCTGGAATTTATATTAAAATGCATTCTTAAAAAGTGTTTATTCTACTTAACAATTTAATTCACCCCAAGGATTAACAGTTGTGTATGAATGTTATGTAAATTGCATTATTATTAAGAAAACGGGACTCCCTGTAAATAGCAGTATCATTGTGTATTTAAAATAAAATAATATATTTTAAAGGTTTTAAGTTCCAACAAATAATATATTAAAATTACACTAAAGCAACTAAAAAAAATATTCTTTGTTTCACATCTAATTTAGGCCAAATTGAACTTAAAATATCCATAAAAAAATCTGTGTTCATTTATTTATAGATTTTTTTGGAAAGTATTGATGAGAAGCCTTGTTTTAATTTTTCAATCCTCAGCTTCATAATTGAACATTTTATACATTTTAACTACAAAATAATTTGCAAACTTTCTGTTAGTATATAATATTTATTGTTTATTATTTTTCAATATAGTATTGCTACGTGCAATCATAGGCCAGCTATATGAGGTAATGCTTATGTTGTTGTGGATACAGCTAGAAATATACAACCGCATGTGTAGGAGCGTGGGCACCAGATATTAATTTGGGGTATGGACCACCACGACAGGAAGCGACAGTGCTCATCTCAAGGAACAAGACGAGTAGAGGGATAAGCCTATTTAGAAGAGCCTCAAATAGTCTATTTTCAGACGTAATTTTGCTGAGCTAGTACATCTCCACGCCAGCTATTATTTTAAATTAATTATTTGGACTTTTAATATTTTATGAGTCAAATCGTATATTTTCTGAACGCTTGTATTATTCACTGATCCGAATATTTTATTTCTCTTTAATAATTGTCTTAATTTTTACTGTCTACCCTGGATCATTTTCATGTACAATACAGTTTTATCAAAAGCATTTAAGTCAAAATTAATAATTAACAATACCTACATCTAGCCTTTCCTGTCCTCATTATATTTGGTTTAATTAATTTTGATCAAATGTCCATAATTATTTCAATGATAAAGATTTTCAATTCAATGACAATTCTTAAAATTAATTTTGTCATCGACATGTCATTTTCTGAGGGAAAAAACAATAAACAAATTCTAAAAAAGTGAAAAACAGATACTAGTACAAAACACAGTCTGGTAATGTCGGTGCATAATGTTTTCGCTTGAATAGTTGAATATAATATAGTATCATAATTTTTTTCTTCTTTACTTTGTTATAAAAGTTAATATGTAATATAAAAATGTTATGTTGACAATGCTATTTACATACAATGGCTCTTGGGACGTGCCCCCTTCTCAACCGGGACTGTCAGTATCTACAATATAATGTTACATATTTTGCTTATCTATTTAATTTTGTTTAAATATTGTGTTTATAATGTTTATTCTTGTCAATTAATCAATTTCATTTTTAAAATTTATGTTCCAGATATTGACTTTACAAGAGAACACCTTAGGACTCAAGGAATGCCACCTACAATAGAAGCATTAAATGTTAGAGTTTCTCTAGCACAACAATATAGTGAAAATGCTCAATATAATTTAAATTGTATAGATATCCTTATCAATGACCAACATATGATGCATCAAGGTTTTATTATATAATATTTTATTTTATTTTTTATTTTAAAGAATCTTTCATATTGCATTTTACAAACATTTTAGGCACTATACTCTATTCAAGTTAAGAAACACAGTTGGCCCTCAACTTGTGCACAGGGGGTACCGTCGTCAACAAAAACTGATCGCCGCTGACTGTTTTTATTATCTTGAACAGAGTATAAATATGTTTTTTTTTTTTTTTATAACACATGCAATTTGAAAGATTTCCATCATAATATTAATTATTAAACGATCAAAATTATTTAAAGGTTGGTCAGCAGCTGTAGCGAATATGCTTGATACAGTAGAAAAGTTTAAATTTAAAGCTGATATATTTGAAAATGATTTTAAAAGATATCTTGATGGACGAGAAGACAGTATTAATTTACTTAACAAGTATGTTGTGTTGTACCGTTATGTTTAGCTCATATATTCCTAATATTATAATTACATTCTTATTAGGATATAATTATTTTACACAATGAAAACCAAAAATTGTAATTTTTGTTGAAGATAAGTGAACATCAGATTTCAAACCCATTTACTTGATTTTCACTCTTGACCCTTGACCTATTTATTTTTATCAGTCTCTTTCTGAATGTATTTCTTTAGATATGTACATATTTTTAATATAGTACAATAATTTTGTATTCAATATTAAAAAAGGAGTCAAGTGGGTGTCGCTCCACTGTACAGTAGTTTACAAGTTGGTTAATGTTTAATGGATGGTATTAAATTTGAATTCAATGATATAATATCATTGTGTACAAAAAACGATTCGAAGCGGAGATGGTATGTCAGTCTAGACTCTAGGATANNNTTATTATACGGTAGCTATATCACAATTTAAAATACGGGATAAGATATACAATCTTAAATCGTGGGTATAAAGCTGTAAATTATAGGGATAGGCCATATTTTGATTTTTTGATTTTTCAGTTTCATATTAATATAATATACACGAATAATATTTTTAAATTACAACGAAATAACCAAAATCGTTAATATTGATTTTAATATATAATTTTGTCCAAATTTGAATTCAAAATGTTTGTAAAAAATAATTGTGTTTATATATTTTTTACATTTTTTGGTTACAGTATGAACTATTTATTAGAATCTTTGTTTTAAATTTTCAAACATTAGTTAAAAAAACTGAACATTTTATAATTTTTTTATTACAATGATTGATAATTTTTGAGATTTTGATGAATTTTATCAACATTCAAACCTTAAATGCTTATATAAAATATGTGTGCCTATGTATTTTTAATATTTTTCAATTGCTATTGTAACAATATGATATCAGGAGCCTTGTATTAAATTTAATATTTTTTGACCCAACAAATAAAAGTGTCTTGGTATTTGTAGAAAAAAAACCAAAAAGGTTGAAATTTGAAACGTTCAGTAAACAGTTCAAAACAAATCAAAATATTTTAAAAAATGTATGGTTTATAGAAAATGCTAATATAGACATTCAGTGAAATTTTTAAGTGTCTACAGTTATTCATTTTTGAATTACAACAAAATAAGAAAGTCGATACATGAGAAATCGAGTGAATATCCAATGTTGTAAAAATATGAACTTCAAACGCTCATAAAAATTTAATTTGACTTTCCGGTAGATATTTTTTATTTGATAAAAGTTGACAAACTCATGAAGAATCTTGTATTTAATTTTCAAATCTTAGATTTAAAAAGATAAATTTTTATGAATTTTTAATTTAAAATAAATTGCAAATTTTCGTGATTATTACGTATTTTGTCAAAATTTGAACTGTAAATGCTTATTAAATAAAATTGTTTCTACGGATATTTAATATTTTTCATATATCATTGTAATAATATATTTGAATCCTTGTATTAAATTTTCAAGCTTTTTTACCCAACGAATAAAATTTAATTGTAATTTATAAAAAAAAAATTGAAAATATCCGTAAACAGTTCAAATCAAAATATTTTGAAAATTTTATTGTGTATAGAAAATTATAATACAAATAACCAGTGAAAATTTCACGATTTTACGGTTATTTGTTTTAGAGTTAAAGCAAAAACCAAAATCGATTTTGCGTAAAAATTCCCGTTTTTTCCTTAATTTTTCATTTGTTTTCACGGTTTTTTTGAAAACTACTGGAACATTTTTACTTTTGACTCCCCTAAGTACCAACTAGATTCGTTTTCCAACCAGAAAAGCTACTGAAGTTGAAAATCGAAGTATTATTACTGTCCTAAAAGGTGATGACAGACACAAAAATTTTAAAATTTTAAAAAAAAACACATCATTGTAAAATTAATACATTCATCGCTCCACTCAGAATCTAAAATAGACTATTATATTAATAAACTACTTATATACTATATAAACTATAACTTAATATACTATTAAGTTTAAGAGGACGTCATACCCACATGTGTTGTCTCCGTCTTCCGTACGACATAAACATTTCGTTCACCAGATTAAATATTGTGATGTTAGTTTTGATATTAGAGTGAATTGACCCATTATACAATTTAATGTTGAGATTATTGTCTAGGGCTAGCCTTTTATTGATATTATTATTTTTACACTATTGAATCTGGTGAACGAAAATTTGCTATATCGTACGTGTGTGAGACGGAGACGACACATGTGGGTACACCGTCCTCTCAATAATAGTTTCATAACTGTATTATGGTGTTTGATAAAACTTGTAATTATTAATATGACTGCATTTAGAATTTATGCAAAATATTACATTTTAGTTTATAGGGAGACATTGATTAAATTTCAGTGCAGAGAAAGTTCCTCTCTTGATTAAAAGATCTAGTTCCGTTCCCCGTTTATTTCTTAACATAAATAATAACTCATTCCAATTTTTGTTTCTTTTTCAACTAAGTTAAAAAATTTTGGTTTTAGAATAGTGCCATTTTATTTATAATGTTAAGTAAAGAACAACAATGAATTAAACGTAAACAAACAAAAAATACCTTCTTGCTTATCTAACTTGCAGGAAAAACTAAAATCGTATAACAGTTTAAAATATATTTTTGAAATTTAAAAAACAGTGAATTTTGCTACTGTGTTTCTAAAAAAATTAATCCATTAATTTTTTTCTTTATTTTTAAAGGAAGCAAATAACAATTCCAAGCTTCATTCCTAAAAAAATAACCTCGTTTCAGGAATCCGCCCTTTTGGAATCTTAGGAAATATATTTAGGTTCATATTTTATGTAGCTAATTTAATTTATGAATAAATATCCAGTTGCTTATTAATTATTATAAAAATAATTCAAATTCAGTCTTGTTTTTTTTTCAAGAATTTCTTTGGTAAATAATATAGTCCTATTCTGTCATTTTTATTTTTTTGGTAGTATACATTTAAAATTGTTAAATATTTTTTTTTCAGTTTTAATGATATTTTGATAGAAATTTCAAAAATTCCTATGCTACCAGCTCTTTTAGAAAATAATTCTGAAGAACGAGCACGAATGGATAAATCAACAGTTGATTTAAAAAATATAGTTCATCAGTCATTACTTGAATGGGTAACGGCCCGACAAGGATTATCAAATTTGGAACATATAGTTGAACATTGTGAAAATAGTTTAAAACAGGTATTATGGATTAGGCCTAGTCTTGTAATGAATTATAATTTATCACCATAAATATTTTACATGTTAATAGTTTGATGAAGAAATGTTAAATGCTGTCTTACAAGAAGTATTAGCCATGAATGAATGCTCTAGTAGAAGTGATTGTTCTGAAATTAAAGGACTAGAACATAGGTTATTTAAACTTGCCCAAATGATGGATGAAAGTAAACGATTAACAACAGAACAATATAATCTTGCCGATGTAAATATTGAGAACTTTTTTTAAATTCATTTAAAATTATAACTATTTTTTTAGATACAATTTTGCTAACATATTTTAAATCTGTTTTTAGAATATAAAAATGAATCATGCAAAAGCCGCTAATGAAGGCGATGTATCAGTTATTAGTGTATTGTTAGCATCTCATGATAAACAATTAGAAATGATGAATAAAAATAACTTAAGGTTGTGTGATATTCGAAATAGAAGTATTTTAGCGAAACAAGAACTTTGCAATAATCTACACCCACGACTTAAGTAAGTCATTATTATTAAAAAAAACCATCAATGCTTTAAATTCAATTAATATTTTGTTATATTTAAAAGCTGTGATTTATATTTTAAGTTTAAACCTTATATTTTGTGCGTAAAATAGTATCTTATAGATAAACAACATTTTTAAATTTGTAGACAATAGCAAATTGTGGTAGAAGTCATTAAGTCATTAATAAAAAATAAAATTTAATGTCTGAAAAATTTGACTAAAATAGTCAGTATAGCCATGTTTAAATGTAAAAGAAACCAAACAATTATTTATATAAGTAACTTAACTAAACTACAATAAAATATTTAATTAATTCATACATAAATAATATTGATACAATTAAATACATTGTTCGTAATATTAGTACACACTCACATTAAACTATTATAATTATGTAAGCTTTTAAAATAGGCATTTAGTTTTCTCAAAACTAATTTAATATAATTTATAGTGATCTACATACAACCAAAATTTAAATCATAATTTTATTAAAATCAATAACAGATTCCAATCACTTACAATCGAACAATAATTTATTATTTATTTTAGAAATATTTAATAATTCTTCTTTAAACTGAATCAGCTATATTATTGAATTTAATGATAAAATATAATTATTATACTATAAAAATATTATAAAACTTGTAATCATTAAGGTGAAAATTATTGTTTAAAGATTATAACACTTTTTTTTTAAGTTGATATTTTAAGATTTGAATGAAAACTGAATATAATTTAATTTAACTTATGTATTTATTGCTATTATATTTAAAATTTAATTGTATTGAATGTTAAACAAAATAGTTGCATATTCACTATTTTTTATTGTCATTTTAATGTAGACTGGATGGGTTACCATAATTTTCTACTTCAATATTTAAATGAAAAAATTTAATTAAAATAGTGGCATTTTATGTGCAGTAAACTTATGTTTATGGCAAAAAAAGATATGATTGTGTTGTATATGTATTATGTTAATTTTTTGAATTTTTAGGTGGTTAATTGTTATAGAAAATAAAGTTAGTGATGTTGAAGCTATTATGCTGTTATATAGTGACAGCATAAAATTAACTCGTGAATATTTGGATGTTGTTGAACAGTTACATAATACACCAACACTTTATTTTAATGCAGTTGCCGAAGTTGTTAGAAGACGCATATTTTCTCAAGCATTACTTATTGTGAGTAAAGTTTTTGAATTTGTATGCAAAAAATAAAATAATTAAATTACCCATGAGAAATAGTAACTTATACTATGCATTAAAGCATTAAATGATATGTTTCCGATTCTAGTGGTCTAGTGATCTTGCTTGTCATATGATGGCACGTCATTCAGATGAAATCGCTAAACGTAAAAATTTTCAATCTCAATTTGAAGGTCACTTTTTAAGCCCACTATTTCCCGGATTAGAAGATATGCCACCAGCATTTGCGACACAAGCACCGCCAATATTTGATTATAACTTACCAAAAGTAATATCAATAAATTATTTCAGTGGATTAATAGTTTTTTATACATATTTTTAAAATTTTCAGCTTTGTTTAGAAGATTTAGATATTTTAATTAAACAATTGCCTGAAATAGCCCGAGTTACATCAGTACCTAATTTTAATGCAATAACTCAGTTCTTTTTATCAAAATCTATACAAGAAGATGGTACACTAGCTATTGAGTGTAATAATGGTCGCAAGTCTGTAGCAATGGATACAAATAATCTAATGTTAGGAGATATGAATACAATAGAAGAGAAACTTAATGAAGTTATGACAGCAGTTGGTCTTGGATCTTGTAAGATTGGTATGCAGCTAGAATCAGACGTCATTAAAAGAACTCATTCAGAGATGTATGTATGAATAGTTAATTCATTAATTTTTCATCCTAACACGTTTACTGGGGATAATGCCAAATAGCATAATTAACATTGTCATATGCATCATGTACTCATGCACTACAATTTTGTCAGTGTTAAGATTGAACTATTAATTTTTTGTTAGCGGTTTTTATAAGTATTTTTCATAAGTATATGCAAGTTGTAAATTGATATTTAAATTTAAGAATTTTTTTTTAAAATACAAACTTTTTCAGTGTTAAGTTAAGTTAACTCAAAATATATGATCCGCAGTGAACATGCTAATGTTATTTTTCATGAATACGGATTTTAACATTATCACTTCCTATTTTGAACGTTTATGATGGTATAATAATCTTGTTCTGATTAGTTAGCGACTACATCAAGACTATTTCATAATAATTTTCCTTTAGTTATTGGTGAACTCAGTTAATAACCATACATTCTTGAATAGTGGGTTATTCTGTATTTTAAGTTATAACACTTATAACTACGAATATTTCTGCATTTGCCGTTTCATCAGTCATCAATAGAATTTTATTCAAATAAAATCTTAATTCATAAATTAAACTTATTGAAATTAAATTTTCAATACGTCTTAATTATTGCCAATTTCTTATAGCTTATCTGTTGTATTATAAACAGGCAATTACCAATTATGAGATATATTTCTATAACTTAAAGTCCAATAAGCTATTATAAAGATATTAGATATTGTGAAAAAAAGGTATTTAAAAAATGTAATTAAATAAAATGATAAATTCATATATTATCTATATATTGTCAAAAAAAAAGCGGGTTAGTGGGTAACGCTTTGCTGTGCATTAGGAGTCCAAAGAGTCACTTTAATGGATGTGATAAGTTTGAATTCAATAATCATTGTTTTTACGAAAAACTATTCTGACTTCTGTTAGCTTATAATATTGCTAAGTGTATTTGATGATATTCTTGTGTTTAAAGCAAATTATTTTACTATTAAGTATCAGTGCTAGTGCTACTGTAGCATACAGTAAGTTCAATTCATATTAGCGGAAATAATTGGGTTTGAAAATGTTAGTTTGTATACCGAAACAATAAAATAATGTACTCTAAAAGTCTAAATACCCATGAATAATATTTTTAAATTACAACTAAATAATTAAAATTGCTATTCTTGGTCTTAATATGTAATTTTGTCAACATGAACTTAAAATGTCTGTAAAAAAGAACTGTGTTTATATATATTTTTTTAGATATTTTAGTTGTAGTATAATCTATTGATGAGAATTCTTGTTTTGAATTTTCAAGTATTTCAACGAACAATTTTTTATTAATTTATAGAAGAAAAAAATCCAAATTCCAAATGTCTATAAATAACTTTTAACGAGCCAAAATAATTTGAAAATTTTATTAGGTATATATAGAAATTGATAAAATAAACATCATGGTTAATAGTTTTTGAATTACAATAAAATAAGAAAATTGTTCCTCAAAGATTTGTTAATTTACGGATGAAGCTCTTATAAAAAATTTGACTTTTTGGCTAACTTTTTTTTTAGTTTAAGGTAGGAAAATGTATAGGGGATCTTGGGTATACTCATACATATCAATTTTCATGAATTTCTAACTCAA
>PVMI01050482.1:9637-21405 GCA_008528875.1 Aulacorthum solani
CACACACATATATATATTTATATATACAACAAATGTGTAGGTATATGCAAATTTGAATAATCTCGAGGAGAAAAACTTTAACGCATATATATATATATATACATAGGTATCGCGTACATAATATACCACCGGCCGCCACCGCCACCGCTTGTTTAATTTTACACAGAAACGGTTACTTTTCATCCGCGCCCGAGCCCGATAACATAAAAAAATAATAATTCTCAAAAACTATATTTATAATAATATTATACTAAACTAGTTATTTTTTACTGCACTGCGGCTGCCAAAATGATAACAATATTACGATGATCGCTGTCCGGTCGCTGCAGTACATTCGCACGACTGGGATCCGGGACGATGACGAACGGCGGCAAACTCATAATGTTATAGCATCGACGGTCGCAGGAGTTCGTTATAAATTATTTTTTCCGACCGAAATCGTGTCTGTTTTGAATTACCTTTGAAATTGAATTCGAAATTGAAATTAAACGTTTTCTCTCGTTGTATTGCTCACATGTAGCGTTTGTATTTTAGTTATATTTTTTTCCTATATATCGACCGAATTATCTCCCCAACGATGTTGAGGAGGGTGGGTGGATGGGTTTGTGTGTGTGTGTATGTGTGTGTGTTTGGGTGAGGGTGCACCGTGCTACCATGCCGTGAATTTTTTTTTCACACGCCATAATATAATATATATATTTAACTCTGATGTGTATTAACATTTTACATGACGTATATTATTGTGTTTCGTGTAACGCGACGTTACAGGAAAAAAAGGGGAAACGCTCGTGGATTTAATATACGTGTATTTTTCGATATATTATAATAGGCACAATGTTTACAGCGATAAAGAAACTTTTAAATTTCGTTATTGAATTGCACACGTCACCGGGACAAACCGTATTAAATGATTGTATTATAATAGCTCGACTAATATATTCGCATCAATTAACAGTAATAGCAATTATTATTTTTCTTTTTTAAATACATAATAATATGATGGTCATATCGTTATTTAACTATTTAAGCCATATCAATTTAATTCACATGCTCGTCAATTTGTGTCACGTCCGATTAAATAAATGTCACGATTCCGTAAATAATCGTTCGGTGAATAATTTACCAAAGGTTATAATTAAAATAATTAACCTATATTTAATGTATGATTATCCAATTTCTATTTTACATTTTTTAAATGAAAATCTAATTATTAGACTCTCTTCGTATCATGTAGTGTGTAAAACATAAAAGTTTTGATACATATTTATGCAGTGTTGTTCACCTAACCTGAATTCATTTTTATGCATTTAAACATTATTTTTGTTACGATACTTTTAACATTATTCCTGCTAAAATAAACCCATCATCATTATTTTATTACTTAAATTAAGTTACTATTCAAAATCCAGATACCATTTTAATTTGATAGTTAAATGTGAAAACCAACAACATTCGAAAATCTCGAATACATTTTACAATCTAATCAAATTTTATTTTTATCGAAACTAATAATTCATTTATTTTATAAAGTTGTTTATTTTGTATGAGTTTGTGACTACTGTAGTTAGGTATAAAAAGTTTCACCAGAAACTTTGTACACCGGAAAAAACATTTCTCGATATGTATTTATGTATTTTGTAGACATAATTTTTCATCGTTCTTTTTTTTTGGTTAAAAGTTAAGTAAACATGAAGATTAATGCGTTTTTGACAAAAATAGTTTTAATTTTTATTTTAGTGAGTAGTATAATATATATTTTATATGCTCTACTCAAAGTCATATTTTCAACACAAGATCATGGTATTTCTAAAAAAGTGCGATATATGTTATATATCTATCAATGGACCAATTATACTTTTCACAATGATTTAAAAAAGAAAAATATTCTAACAAATCGTGTTATTTTATTACTTAAAATAATTATTTCAGTTTTTATGAAAAGGTTTCAAAAAATAAAACACAAGATAAATATTATTTGTTTAACTGAGTGATAATATTATCATGTTTTTGTGTGAGGGACAAAATGGCAGCAAAACACTGTGTAAAATGTCTGTAAAAAGGTGCTGTGAACATAAGTTGCACTTTATGGAAATTCTATGATTATGCGTACTTCGCGGTAAAATTAACGAATTTGAGCAGATACAATTAAGCATATAACTTTTAAAATGTCCATATAAAAATCCGCTGTCTACACTCAATTTATACTATTTTATAGTGGTTAGTTTAGGTTATAATTTTGATGTTATTCAAAAAATTATAATTTTAGACTTTATCACATACTTAATAGGTACTTATTACAGTTTGGATAAATTATAATTTTTTTTTTTTGGTTTTTATAAAATGTTGAGTATGTAGTTTGTTTATTTATGTGTTCAACTTTAGATTTTAAAACTACATTATGATAATTTATAGTATACAATACACTGGTAGGTATCTATAATGAAATACCGTACATTGGAGAGACAGGTTTCCCAAAGCGGTTAAATTGGTAATCGAGATTAATGGTTTTATTTTTTTTTAATATAATTCACCGTCACCACTCTATTCATAGTTGAGTGAATCAAGTTATCGCGGATGGTATCAGTCTATTATACGGTCTAATATCCATATTTTTATTTTATTGAAATATGTTAAAACGGCGTCATGTATAGGCAAAATAGCTACATAACTGCGTTGAAGAATATTCTGCATGATATACATATACATAATTCTACAATAACAAATAATAAAATATAAATATAAATTCGTATAAAATACAAATACAATACAGCATACATTTATTATTATTTATTATACTCCGAATTTTGCAAATATAATATCTATAATATCTTATTTTTTATAGCTCAATGATGCCCAACCCGCATCACGTGGGTCACATATGTGGACCGTGGCCAATTTTTAAGTTGAAACAAAATATATAAACAAGTGCAATTATTTCTAAGATATTTAAATTTCATTTTTTCGTTTTTTTTAAATATTTTTTTTTCAACTATTGATGGCTTTATCAAATGCAAAATTTTAATATAATTGCGGCCTCTAAAAATATAAGACTGGACTAACATCTTAATTTGTAGTTTTTAAAATATTTTAAATGTTCATTCAAACATATTTTAGGTTTTCTAAAATAAATATAAAATAAGTGTTAGAATTAGCGGTGCACTAGTATATTATATTATCTATGACAAATAAATATACTTGGACACGTGCACTGATAGACGTTAGACGTGTGAAACCATCTTCGTCTACGTATATCGTTTTATTGAAACGGTGTGGTTTTTCCTAGTCTAACTTTTTTTTATCTTTGAATGGTTCCATTAGGTTTTAGACTGTAGTGTAGGTTGTTAGTGGGCCTAAAAAAGGCCATTTTACTATACTGTGTGTCGCTTATTGTTACAATACTTATTTTATATTTAAATATTTAAATAAATTAAATACAAAAATATACGTAAAATATTAAGCCCACCGAGATTCGATGTATTAAGCATTAAGCAATTTCATACAATTTTAGTTATCACTATTATTTTTTGTAAAATATACTACAATATTACTAAATACATGTACATTTCTTTTACATGTATATTATTATTATTATTTTAATATTAATTAGTTTTTTCATATCACCATCTGCACTATTCATTATTACCTGCATTGTTATTATTTATGTTTCTTGTATTTAATGAAATTGTCGAACTATAATTGTTTTTGATGAAAGTTCTAAATAAAAAAAATATGTACATGTCTTACAAAAGTCGCGAAAACTGATAACATTTTGAAGTGGTTTTTGTATGATAAATATTTACAACTATATATAAATAAAACATATGATCGAGTATTCAAGTAATTTAAAACTAGTATCTGGCAGTCGAAGTGACACTGAAGTCTGTGAAAGTTTATTTTTATGCATCTACTATTTGATGTCACTTAAAATAACATTAATATTCATAAAATGTTTTTGAATTTCGTCTCGTTAGTTCTATATACCGACCAAACCTTAAAGGAGAATGACGTTGATCATATTTTTCTAATAATTATGTTACGAAAATAACTTATGTTATTAATTAAACAAAGACTTGAAATATTTAGTTATAAATAGTACTATCAATTTTCAAAAATTGTAACTTTTATTTTTATTTATTTTTATTTTACTCGAACCCAGAGGTAAGAATTAAGAAGCTTATATGGCAAATGTAAAAATAATTTAAAGTAAGTATCTGGAAATATGTTTAATTCTTTTTTGAATGTATTTGTATTTATACTTAAATATTTATTGAATAATATATTGAAATACTTTAGCATAAAAGTATTAAACCCCTATTTAGAATTCCTTTAAAAAGTATTTTTAACAAGTGCGCGATGTTTTGTTGTGGTGGTAAATACTACTCACCGTATTAAGTATGTGCAGTTTGTTCAAATATAGCAAGTTGGCCATTATTTACATGTTACACCTGTTGGACTGTGTGTTTGACTTTAATTAAACAAAACGCAAAATTCATAGATGCATATATACCCTACCTAACCTACCCCTATATATAATATATATAATACATCAATATTGTAATAAACGATAGTATTATTCAAGTCAGACATTTTTGACAATTCACTACAGCTTGATTCATAGTATTTATAGCTTGCCGATAATATTAAAATAATATTGTTGGATGAAAATTATGAAAAATGAAAATACTATTAATTATAATCTGCAAAGGGGAACACTGAGACGATTTGGTCTGAAAAATGTCGCTGAACAGTAATGAAGACTTTAAAATACTCTGTCAACATACATCACTCGACAAAGCGCAGGCTTTTCTTAAAGGAAGACGGATAGCGTATTATTTAAAAACAATAGTTTCGTTTTGTACATCAACTATACTAACTGTCAAGTTTTTGAATTATTATGTCCATAATAAAGGTTTGCTTATTAGTACGTCGGATGATTTCTTTTCGTTTGCACTGGCACCGTAGAAAAAAAAAGAAAATTATCATCAAATCGAGACACTTCTATGAATAAGCAAGTAGTTTGAAAATCTACTTAGCTGGCCGTCTAATAAAATCAATCACATCGGCCCCGGAGCACAATGTGGGAAGGAAAAGGAAACGTAAAGGAAACGCGCGTCAGCTGCACATTGACGGTGCAGCGGAGTTGGTATTGGGAATCGGAATTGGTACAGCCACCGTAACAGTGATAATATTGCTTGCTTTCCACGGCCCGTTACACTGAAGAACGGGAAATTAAGACGTGTCAATTTCTTTGGCGGATAGCCCCCAATGCAGACGGTGTACATAAAAACAATAATACTTAAAGGAAGAAGCTTTTTAAGTCTCCTGCGCAGATGATAATGCCGGCCAGTACGATAGTGGGGATTAATCCGATAAGTCAAAAGCGATGTGGAGCTCGAATTACACTTCCATACAAGTCGTTATTTTCCCCTTTACCTACCTGTACATTTCACAAACAATTGCACGACACTTTTTCACCAGTGATTATTTTGGAAGACCCGTCTGTACTAAAATACCATACTGTCATGGCGTGTCCTATGTTACTTTTAAGTAACAACGGATGACTTTTTTGAATGGTCCCAAATTTAGACTGGGGATTTTTTATAAATTTAAGAGACTTCGTTATACCTATGTATTTCTAGGAAAAATTAAAATTTTCGAAATCCTCACACGCTAGGTACACGCGTCAAGCTAAACTTAAATTTTGTTGAGAAAATAACAGTTGAATTGAATGCTAGTTACAGATTCTATAGTCAATAGAGGCACAGAGAAAATACATTTTAACCAATTACTTTTAACCAATTGTGTTAATCTAACATAACGATGTACCCAGTAATAGTAGGTTGTATAAGTACAAGTAATAGTGTTGTTAACCTACAAGTAATACAAATTCACGACTTGCTTGTAAAAATAAAGAAACCAATTTTAAACCGTTCTACAAAATATCGGGTAGTAAGAGGACGCTACACTCGCATGTGTTGTCTCCGTCTTATAAACGTAGAACATAGCAAAAACTGTACTTGCGCGGTACAATTTTTCTCCCTCAGCATTTATAGCAGAATCATCAAAATTTCACAACGCATAGGTAAGAACTTTATCAGTGTCATATAGTAGTTATTTTTTTGAAAACATAAATATTATTAAAGTTATTAGCTTAAGAAAAAAAATTATTTTTAATATTTTCATTTAATAATAAAAAACTATTGATTTGTGCTATCCTAAAAATAACGACTCCATGACATAGATAAAGTTTTTACCTATGCGTTGTCATACTTTGATAATTCTACTATAAATACTGAGGGAGAAAAATTGCAACGCGTATGTACAGTTTTTGCTATGTTATACGTTTGTAAGACGGAGACAACACATGCGGGTGTAGCGTCCTCTTAACTTTTACTAGACTTAACTTAACTCTAGAAATAAAGCAGCTATTTAATGCTCGTACTTATTATAATGTATAGTTTACGATGTCGAGCGCAAGTTGCTTATTATAAACAAAAATGACGATTATTTGCAATTATAATAGGTAGGTAGTAAATATAAAATCTAGAACGGTCATTGGTCAGTACTATCCAAACGTACACTTATTGCATTTTTATCAAACTGCAAAAGTACATTATTTCGCTGTATATATTTTATATAATCGATGACAAACTATGTACCTATACAATATATTAGTGTCAAATGCGTGTTTCAAATTACATTTTTCCTAGAACTATAGTTAAATAAATATTTTAAATAAAAACAATCAACACATTTTTTTACTATAAAGATTTTTTTTTCAGACACAAGACATATTCATCATTGACAAATCAAATCAATACATTTATATTGCTCCTTTTAGAGTCTAAAAAATGGTTTCACGGTACACGCTTTCTTGAGTTTCTGGAGTATTTTCATTACGTCGACAGTGCGATTATTAAATAAATACAACAATAATTATGGTATTATTATGTACATAATAATATTATACCTATAATTTATAAATATATTTATGCACAAGTAATCAAATGAGCATAATAATGTTAGCCGGTTTCGATTACGAAATGATTTACAGTGTGGTTGAATTTTTATTTTTACTGTTTACTCAATTTAACTCTATACAAATGAAGAGAAATTATTCTTTGTAGCAGATACGGTTTGCTGTTTAATTTTAGTGTTTATTATGAACCGGTATAAAACAATAATACTACTATAAAAGTGTAATAAACACGGGCATAATTTTATTGTTGGTACTTTGCATAATAAAACAAATTATTATTAGGTGTTGGATAATGTATTCGGAATAAATGCAACGTTTGTAAAAATGTATAATGTAATGCATTTGGAAAAAAAAATCACACCGTTTTCAGAGTACATAGATATGGAGGACACTATAGGCCGCGATATTATACAAACGTCGAGTAAGTGTAATAGTGCACGAACTTGACGGGCATTGTTGCATATACTACGACCTTTAGTGCCTTCGACCTCCCCCGAAAGAATGCCTTTATTCGGTGCGTGCGATAATAATTCAATAATAAAACGTTGCGTTTCATGTCGTTCACTTTGCGAGTATTGCACAAATAACGTGGTGTTTCCACCGAAGCGAATTGCTGCACTACACACCCTCACCCACACCCACCCGGGACCACCTAAATATATATATATATATATATATATATATATATGTGTACATATAAATAATACACCACACACGCTGACCATTAAGGTCTCCTCTGCCCCGCCGTCTCGATGTTTTCTCTTTAGCCACATGCACACACAGGCACACACACACTTACGCTTGCGGGCATTCATATATATATTATATATAAAGAAGTTTGTAGTTTACGAGGCACGACCGCTGCACATATTCCAAAAACTTAAGGACCACATTACCGAAGACATCACATGGGGCGGCCGCCGTCGACGCGGACAATGTCGATTTATGACATAGAGTAATATATAAAGTTTCAACACGAAAAGGTCACGAAGACGACGACGACGTCGATGACACACACGCACATGACGACCCACCCGGAGAAAAGCCATTTGGAAAATTATATATTTTTATAAGTTACCTTGCGCGACACAAGAGCATTTGACAAACGTCAAAATATATCACTTTGGTATATTTTTTATGAATAAATATTATATATTATTGTGATGTCTCGGTTCATTAATAATTCTTTGGAGGGTTTTAATTTATTACACCTGCTAATTGGGAGCAAGTATCGATTTGAATATGTGTTTACCTACCTACACAGTCTTCAACGTTTATGAATTCATTAAAATGCACATGAGTTTGTGAGGTTTTGTGAGCGTGCAGTGTGTAAGAGGATAGAACGTATCTATATAGACGTGTGATAATAGGCCACGAGGGGAGGGATTTTAATGAGAGTGTAAACTAATTATAAATAGCTTAGGAACATAAAATAATGTGCCTATTATACATTGGTAATATTGAAAATAGAAGCGTTTTAATACTTGCACATAATGTTCTATTATGATTATGATCCCTAAAAAAATTACTGATTTCCATAAATTATACATCGCTTCTACGGCACAGGATTATTGGTAGAGACGACGTCCGCGGATATATTGTGCGTCCTATAAGCATACACCCACCTGCGCACCCGCAGCCGACACCCTCCCGTAATATTCCGCGGACAATATTGAGGGGTGAAAATATCTCGATTAATTGGCTGTGTACTTCCTCATTCTAAAGACCTCATCTATACGGCAGATTCGTCAATCGATATTTATATCGACTCACTTGAAGGATTACGTGGAAAACGACACATTTGATCGCATGTATTTGCTTTATTTTGAGCACAAAAACAAAAAATTGTTCCAAAACGATAAGCATCGAAGAATAATCTCTGATTATAATTAATAAATTTTTTTAAACGTATTATTATATTAAAATATACAATAGTATATATGTATTATAATGGTAATTCATTGCCACACACCACCGAAGCCAGTTATATCCGATTCATCAGTATTCACACGTCATCGTTCTGTGTTTGATTTTAATTACACTTTTCGACTGCACACACAAATCGAAATCATAAATATTCGATGAAAGCAAAAAAATAAAAAAATATAATATACAACTCAATATATCATCGGCGAATTTTCGTACGAGAGCAATTAGCTATAAATCGAACGAGAGTTAAAAAAAACAATCGGTCTTCTGGTAATTATTATTATTCATTTGCAATGTATTATGAAGCTGACATGACATATAGTCATATAGGTGCAGACAGTGGCGTCGGATAATTTAACCGTTTCACGAACAAATTACAATATTTTATTGGTAAAAAAAAATGAAAACATATAAAAAAAAACCTTCAGTTGTTAAGGTATATTTTTTATGGTTACCCGTGTCTTGCGTCCGATTAACTCGATAGTGATTTACAGATGGCAGATCGCAGTTTTTCTATTGCCCGAAGTAAAACCTTACAAGGTATAACAGAATGACATCTCAAATTAAACAACTTTTGTTTTAATACATTTTCAATTATTTTGTTTTTATACATATAGGTTCGTAATATATATAGACATAGATCTTTTCAAGTACATTATACAATTTTTAATTTACATTTTTTAATACGAAAAAAAGTAGGTTATTTGTAAATATAATTTTTAGGAAAATGATGATGGTGAACGTAGTTTATTTTGCAATAATTTAAAATATCATTTTTTTTTTTTTTAAAACATGAATTTGAAAAGTAATCATATTTTCTTTGTTAATCTTAAGTTATAAATGATTTTCTATAAATATTCATAATTTTTTACATTTTTTACGTTTCTAACATAGATACACCCTGTATAGTATGTGTATATATATATATATATATATATAAAGGACTTCGTGATTTACAAAATAACATTATAATATTGTCTCCTTGTAGACACTAATTTAGCGCACGTGTAATCGGTATATATAGCACGGTGGTAGGTACTTATATTATTTCATTGTCAGATTGTGTGTGCATATAATAACGATGCGGCACACATCAAAGAAACTTATATAGCGTGTATGTGTGTGTGTATGTGTGTGTGTGTGTGTTCTACGAAAATCGAAAACGAGATTTTTCAGTTAATCAAACAAATCGCATAGAATTTATTGCAATATCGAACTTCGAAATATGTGTATAATTAATTATTATATTGCGTTGGAGTGGATCTCTCGATTAGCGTAAGCCGTAAACCGACTAATATCGCGCATACCGTGGTACGCGACTTAACCACCACTTTAGATACCAAGGTACACCTACATATTGAAAAAAGACTGCCGATCTATAATAGAGCACTGCATTTATACTTGTATTGCACGCCGCAGCGAACAAAATAGTAATATTTAAATGGCACCCACGGTGGCCTTATAATATGTAAATGTTTCCCTTTAGCGCAGTACAATATTAAAATGAAAAATATAATAACTCATTAGTCGTGAAGTGAACATTTAAAGGGAAAATGGGTAATTATTATTATTATTATTATTATTACATTTCGTTCACAGAAGAACGTAGGGGCAGGTGGTTGTTAATATCGTAAAAATAATTGTATTTCAGTCGAGTGGATGTAAGACATCGTGCTCTCACTCGCTGGTTGTATATTTCTGTTCCACGCTAATGAAACTGCACGCAATGCCAATGGCGGATAATACTAGATAATTATTTTGTCATGACCTCCAGATGGGATATTCGTTACTCGTTATTATATGCGATATGAAGTTTCAACACTCATTTGCAGCTGACATTATGCAATTATTCTGCATAATATTATCGACAACATAAAATATCCACTTAAACAATAGCACCTATTGTTGCACCAATCTAATTCATAGAACAACGATATACCATTGGTACACATCTAATAATGTTACTATTCTGTAAATTATAATAATGTTTCTGCACAAATATTTTTATATTTAAATTATTTTTATTTAATACTACTTGATGTCTATCGGCGGCAACTGTCGTAGTTGACTACAAGTTAATAGTTATATACACTTCCTACATTAATATTGACAACGAATTTCTTAAAGTAAACGGATTTTGTTTTATATAATTATTATTTATAGTGAACATTTATAATATTATTGTTAAATTATAAGAATGCTGCACGTTATTTAATATTTTGTTTTAGATTCTAAGTGGAGCAAGATAATAGACTTGTATTGGTTTTACAATCAAGTGTGGTTTTTGAATTAGTTATGTAGGTACGTGACGACTTTTTCAGATTTGATGTATGTATCATGTTTTTAGGCCTTAAAACCCATCCAGTTGGTGCTTTAGAGAGATTTCGGAATGCACCATGATTTATTATTGCACGCAAAATATGTAGAAATGTATATATTATGATAATAGCACATAGGTACTCTACTATCGTGCGTTAGGGTGAGCAATCGAGACGAGTATTGTACCTACAGATATATTTTAATAAAATGTAAATATCCGTCATAATAGGGGAAACAATTGAATTTTCGATTTTAGCGTACACTGTAGAGTACTGTACACATACTCTTCGAATAAATGTTTTGCATTTAATAATTTTTATTATTTATAGTTAAATATTTCCATTTGTATAATAATGCAGTAATATCATGCATACATTTTATCTTTACACATGATTAATTACTAAGTTGTTATGTGGTGTACATTACAGAATGTAAAAAATACATTTAATCATTAAAATAAATAAGTATAGAACAGAGTAACATCTGCGTTTAAAACAATAAAATTGAAATAACATCAAATAAATAAATAAATAATTTTGAT
>PVMI01050482.1:21463-32609 GCA_008528875.1 Aulacorthum solani
ATATTCTTAATCTTTCTTCTTTGGACCAACAACCATGGATAAAACTGTATCTATATTTTCAGATGCAATCGGAACGTATAATTTGTTTTATCGAAAGAAACCGTACAATTATGGAGATTAATATAAAAGTAAATGCTTAGTTATAGCCGCACTATAGTTAAGATAGTAAGACACAAAAGTTGTTCTTCGAGTGTTTTATATTTAACCTGATGTTCTATAATACTATGTGTGTGAATATGTGATGCGTAGTATAAAAATGATTTATTTGCACAGTTTGTTAACCCTCTGTTTTTTTCAACTATATTTTATTAAAAAAAAATACATGGATTACGCTATGCAAAAAAATATGATAAGAAACGGATTCCGAAAACCCATTTAAAAACTAATGATAGGAAATAGTCTGTCTTAGCTGGTGATTTTCCACGTTCTCCGCGAACATCGTTGGCAATGTAATAAACGTAAAAATGGAATTTTGTCAATAATCGTCGAGTGAAATTCGGTGGAAAACGATAAGGGTTACGCCAAAAAACGAATTCCGTGTTCAGCAAGAAAAAATAAATAAAAGTAAGAAAAAACTGCTTTTATAATGCGCGTGCAACGATACGCAACGAATGTTTATCGGTGCCCAAATCAAACAAATATGCATTGTATTGTACTTGGTTAAGCAATAAGGATTTAAACGTTTTTAAATAATTGTTTTTGTTGATCATATTACAATTTACAATACAAATCATCTGCGATCAAGAAGTTCAATTGTATTGGTCTTGTTAAATATGTCAAACAATAAATTAATTTTCTATTTTTTGCTAAACATTTTTTTCGTAAAAACTCCACTAATAAGACGTGTCAATAATATTTTATTGAGAAACGCTTTGATTCATTTTTCTTCTGTTTTCAAGTATATATAAAAAAAAAAAAATTACTACGCTTAATAAATTCTCTCGTGGGGAAAATATGTCTTAAATTTCCAAGCCATTAAAATATAACGGAGTTGATGTTGAAATTAAGTGGTTATTGAGCCAAAAACGTTTTCCCAAAATGTAAAATTATAGTTACTCAGTACTCACATATACCAAAATCTAAAGTACTTCAAACCTAGCTAGATTCGGTACACAATTATCAATGACCATTAAAAACTTGACGACAAATTGAAGGCGTATTGATTGTTATTTGATAACTGACGTAATAACGAGGTCGGTATAATATATTATCATTATATTATATATATAAAATCTCGGCTACGAAAAGTTCACGAAAAATGTCAAGTACTTAACAATAAATGGTCTATTTAGTTTATCGATCGATATCGTATTATTGTTATTATTATTATTTGTATATAACATATTCCTACGATATCATCTAGCGCATTTTATCCGTACCTACAGGGTAATACGCTACTGAACAATTTGTTGGTATATTATAATTTATAATAATACATAATGTATGCCAATACGTACCTAGGCACTACGTGTACTAAATTTATACTAATACGTTAACGGGTAAATCGCCGACAAATGGAAAAACACTTTTATCTACTTAACTATGCCCCTTAAAATCGGCCCGTTGCCACGGCGGTAATAGCCGAGGTCGTAACGGTGACCACCACATCGGTTGATACCACGTTATTAAGCCTTTTGTCCGAGTACGGGCATTAAACGTATTGGCGTGGAAATTCCGTCGATGGCGCTAATGAAATCCAATATAAGCGCATGTGTGTGTTGGTTTGAGGGAGCGATTTAGCTTAACTTTATTTTATATACAATTATATAAGGTACATCATATATAGATACTAATATTTTGTACCGCCTGGTACACGTCCGAAGTGTTGGACGAGATTCCATAATTTCAACACAAATTTGTTTTATTTTAAGTAAAATAGGTACATTTTTTTTCAAGCCAGTAAGCATCAAAAAAATTACGAGCAGACACGATGACATAGGAAATACGTAACTATATTGTGGCTGCGTGGCGCTGCACTCATTATATTATGTAGTATTAAATAATAATTGTAATATTATATATTTTATTGATAATCTTGGTCGTTTTCAGTGCCGGTCGTGAATTAATCTAATCGTCAAAAATAGATTACATTATTATTCTTATAAACAAGTCCGGAATTCTCATCTTTTCCATCTTTCTCCACTTCAACCTCGTTATGACGTCTAATAGTATAGTATATTATTCATATTACATAGCTACTTAAGTTAAGTCTACAATATAATATAATATAATTTGCAATACCATTATCCTGAGGAAATTGCATAGTCAAAACATGCATTATACTTATTCTAACTCCTGCGGAAATTAGCTATTCAAGTCATTACTATTATGCCATTGAGTTGTGCGTTATTTACCATGAGCCTATTATTTAATGATTATTAGAAAAATACATTAGTGAGCATAGAGTTATTATAATAACTGTCCGATGCTTTACGCGTTCACTCATTAGAGTTATTGCGATAGAAAGTTAGAAACAGTAAAAATCGTATTGTTAATACAATTGGGCACTGAAAGCAAACGGTTGTGATATAATTTTTTAAATGAAAATTTGTCGAGTTCTACAGCTGAGGTAAAAAAACTGAGATACTAATAAAAGAAAAAAAATAGTTTATACGTAAATATTTTAAGCGTTCATTGCTGGTTAGGTTGCCGGGAAGACATTTTTTTTATATACAAATATTATAAAATACCGTGAAAGAATATTGTAAAATACCTTCTTTTCTCATATTGTGTTCCTCCCCGTTACACTATAATAGTATCGATATTTTATAAGGTATGCATTTATCAAAAATTAACTTGAAAATAAAGCAAAGAATATAGTGAAAAGTAGAAATATTGCGTTCATTAAATAGAGGACATAAAAAAAACCATATCAACTCAATATTGCTTCTTTTCAATGAAAACCTATGAATCATAAGACATTCTTTAGTTGATAAGCAACCAAGACAACGAAAACTTACAAAAAATAGGTATGTCAGAAACAAAAAAAACCGTTTTGTTAGCCCCAAACCATATTTATGATCTTTTACTATTACGTGGTACAATATTTAGAAGTACACTCATTTGCTGTCTGCACCTAAGAATTCTTGAAAATTAAATATGTTTTCTTCTTACATAACGCAATTATTTTAGTTAAATTATACATTTTTTTTTCGAATTCTCTAACATTTCGTTATTATCAAAATCTATAGCAGTTTTATATTTTTACTGTTTACATACCTTTTTTTTGTCACATATAGTGAACTCGCTCGATCTGACTTATGAACTTATTGAATTATTCTACTATTATATAATATACACTTCCTTTAAGGGTTGAACTTAATCTTTTATAATTTTTCATCATTAAGGTTTTATAACTTCATTTCTCACTGTCCAACCGTAAAATGCTTCTTTCTCCGAGTGCTGGTTCGAAACATTATTTTTCATTAGACAGCAACTATGTATACTTAACTACTAACTGTGAAGACTTGAAAAAAAAACAACAAACATTTTCGTAAAAATATAGATGAAATAAAAAAGAACTTCTTACAAAAGCTATAATATTGATAATAAGTTGTAAGAAATAACTATAATAATATAAAAAATTAGAATTGAAGACAGATTACGAGTATATCAGATGAGAAATTTAGAAAGTAAAATCAAGGTTTAGCTTCAAATTTTAAAGTACTACGTATATGATAAGTAGAAATCAGTTTTTTTTGAAAATGTGTTCATAATCAATTATGATAATAATAATTGTACAGTAAAATAAATGAGTTTTCAGATATCCTGGTATTAAAAACACTATAGTTGTATTAGGTTGTATAAGTTCTATCAGACAACATTGAACATTTAGGTTTAATTGATATATTAATATAAATACATTTAATTTACTAAAACCATTGAAATGGAAAATAAATTTTTTCTTTTGTGATTATTTTTCTAACTTGTTTTGTAATGATGTGTATGTATTAAAATTGTTAATGTATAGTTTTAATAACAAAATCAACAATAAAAAAAATCATATATACTTTATGCAAAAATTATAATATTCAAGTGTACATAATTTTTAATATGAAATGTAAAATTAAATAAATTTGTTTTAGAAATCTATGAGTATTAAAAAACTCTAATAAAGCTGATTTTGTTTTTGACTTTTAGGTGTTTCTGATCAAAAATTATACAATTATGAAACCATATTGCGTTTTATTTGCAATTTCTGATTATTGTAATAGTCGAATAAATTCACCTTATGATTCGTTTAGACCTTTTAAAGTGCACAAAGTTTTTATTGAGTATATGTATACTAAAACCTTTGAAAATGTTTTTAAAATGAAAAATATGTTTAACGATCTAAATTTTTTTCATTTTAAATTGGAAAAGTAATAGCGTACTTAAAAAGAAAAGGCTTTTAACACTTTTGTTCGTATTAAATATGTTGTAAACTTTGTTTCATTCGTAATAAAACTTTTTTATACATGTATATTGTGTATTTATATATTGTTTTTCGCCACATTGCGTTCCATAAGATCTGTTTTTTTTACATTCCGTTAGGTTACTACTTGTAACTCTATTATTAATATTATTATTATTTATAGCATATACATTGAATGGTTTTTAAGCTTTAATAAGAATTTTTCCTATTATTATTATTATAACTTTTTGGTCGACTGTTAAAAATATAAAAGTATAGCGAACGATTTCACGAAGAATAAAAGAAAAAACACGGCAGAAATCATATTATTATAATAATGCTAGTTCCAGAGCACTTCGGTTTGGTTGTATGTACCTCACTTTGTGTATACAGTATCGTTAATTTTTTTTCACGCATTTGAAAATAAGGACACGGTGTCCATTTCCTTGGAATCGGGTTGAGTTTGAAACAGTACTATTTATCATGGGTTTATATAGCCAATCTATAGTTATAAAGCTGTGTGATCATACTTTTTTATTGAAATTCTTTTTCAAAAAACTTCATAAAATATTATTTACTAAATAATAGCAACAAATGGTGTAGCTAAATTGCCTAATTAAGACGCCGTGTCAACATTATCTAAATCAGTTGTCACAATATTAATTCTCTATAAAAACAAAATACAAAACTAGATATCAATTAAAGCAAACGTTGAGTATGACGTTTTAAGAATAGGCAAGTATAAAGGTAAATATATATTATGTATGTCATGTTATATCAGACTGTCAAAAACGATAGGATTTGTGTATCAAAGGGGTTTAAAATAACCGTTGGATGTTTTCAGAGAAACCATCACTTTACCTACGCTTCAGAAAATACCTATAACGATTTTCTCGAGAGCTCAGTTTGTCGTAGAAACAAAGCGATAGCATCACACAATTGTTATTGGCTAATGTAAATGATACTCACTCCTTCAGACGTGAGTCACAATACTGCGATGTACAAAATCAACAAACAAATTGTCACGTGGATTTTATAGTTTTTCTTTTATTATGTGTGCATAGAAGAGTAAACATACGTTCTATCAAATACAATAATTGATTAGAATGAAAAATTTTAACCAAAAGTTGAATCATTTTTCAACACACTTTGGGATAATAAAAACATTTTAGCAATATAATAGCAAATAATCGATGGGAAAAAGTTATTTAGTATATTTTAAAATAAATTAATGAGATATGAGTATTGTGTTCGATGCTATATATTTATGTCGTAAGTATTCATAATTGTCGGTGTAATTTAAAAATGGAAAATAATAAAACCACTATTGAAAAACAATGTATAGTATCTATGCCTTATAATATATTTATAACAATAATTAAAGCGTATGATCAAAGATTCATAGGTTTCACTTCAACGGAAATCACCCAAATTACTCGAGGATTGATATATACATTGGACTTTGGAAGACATGCTTATACTTTATTTTAAATTCAAACACAACAACAGCCAATCATACGCACTTTATCGTATATACAAATGAGCACGGAATCGATGTTAAGTTTCGCTAGGTACGGGTCGAAGGAGTGAAGTAAAGAAGACCTACGACGATAAATATTAATTAAACGTAATTTTCGTCACGACACACAAAAAACAATATTATAATGCGCTTGCCCAACACTATCGCCATGCAATATATGTAGGTACTCTGTACTACACTTTGCCATGTCTGTGTGGTGAGCACAATGCGCGTGTGTAGTAATACTTGCGTTTATGTTACAATTACAACTACTGCAGTGATTAATATCATTATATACCTGTGTTTGACCCGACCGCTATCAGCCTGTCGGACGACAGCTGCAGTGTAACAAAGGCATGAGCGGTACGACTACGGCTTGTGCCGCTATCTGTATGCATTACTATTATTATTATATTTTATCACGCCGGTGCTAATGTATGTGTTGTAAAATTTATAGAAGTTCACGTGTGATTAAAACCAACGCTTAAGCTCCAGGACGCGACAAAATCATTATTACATATAATATTATAAATGGGTACAATCCGACGACGCTTGCCGTGTTGTGCATTGCGGTTTAAGCGGCGAAAAAATCTACACGGAGACGAAAGTCCCGTGGGATAAAATCCCTCCGGTGGATGATATTATGTGTGCACAATCATCAAGTATACCTATAGTATGATATACAATATCTATTATAATAACATTATACTCGGCGTCCCGGAGCCGTTAAACAACGAGAGTGGCGTGTGAGCTATATTATAGGTATACACATAATACACGTAGACGACGGAACACGCCCCGTCTATGTGTGTGTGTGTGCGTGGGTGTGTGTACACATAAATAAATTCGCGTATTATAGATAGATCTTTGCAGCACACGAGGATAATATAGACGATTACAATATTATAGCTCCGGTGACGCGTGCGCTTGTGTGTACAATGCACACGCCTATACATAATAATACAAGCGACTTGTTTACCACACCAATTTAGTCGGTTTCGGGTCACGCGGCAGAAACACCACACAATATTGGTGCTCTCCGACGACGAAGACGAAGATGACGACGACGTGACGGGTGAGAGCGAGAGAGCGAGTGAGTGAAGAGTGAGAGGGAGAGAAAGCCGGTGTATGCCCCATAATCCCATACTCTTAACCCCCTCCCCCTCTCAGCGGTTAATGCGATTTGCCCGAAATTTGTTTTCATCAACTCCGACCGATGTTTTACGACCACCTGCGCTGAACACACACACACGCGCGCTTGCTTAAAAACCTTAACCCGAGCGCACACATAAGCGCAGACACTCGTGTCGCATACACGTGCACGTCGCCCCACAGGACTGGCGGAGGGTACCAGGGCCGCCAGTGTCCTTGTCGACGACGACGTCGAGTCGTCATCGCATATCCTACATAAATCACGAGGACCGCCCGGCGCCTCTGCTAGACCTGTGCGAAATATAATCATGTAACACGATGATTGCTGTACACGAGTTATATACTGTGTAGCGTATTCGTTTATCGTGAAAGCATAACGCGACGCGATGAAATGCTTTACGCGCCACGCTGGGCACACGCGATCCTATTACACGCGTTTAAGCGCATATTTATATCATATTATTGTATTGATACAAGTGCAGTGTTGGACATCGCCTCTGATATATACTATGTCAGTGCACGGCGGTTTTCGGAAACAATATTGTGATTTGTAATCAACACCGGCCGTGATGGATGCCATGCGCACGGTAAAGTTTTCATCGACCCGTTTTTCGTGAGATCGTCACCAGATATTTTGTCCATAGTGTAGAATATTTTAATCGACAGGTTTCAGATGGTTCATAAATGTGACGAAACAAATTATCAAAACTATTTATTGAAAAAAAATCAAAATACATATCGTATATTATTTCGCCAGCGTTAAAAGACGTGCAATTAGCTGTTTACAAATACAATAGATACTGGAGAGGGTATATGCTATTAAAGAAAATCTGTTTTTTTCTCTCACTGACAGGTTTAGAATAATTTTAATAATTTTTACATTTGATTTTTATTATTATTTTATGTCTATACAAAAAAAATTGATATCCCTAGAATCAATAAGAGATTAAAAAAATATACATAATAATTTATATTCACTGTATTCTTAAATTAAAAATAATATTTTTTTTTATTTTTTAAATTCTGGCTTTTATATAACACACGATTTTATTATTTTTCAATCAATTTTTTTATACGTTTAAAATCACTTACATAAACGTTTAAAGCCATAATAACATTATCGTTTTATGTAAAAGAATCGAGAAAAATGTAAAAATAAATTGATTGTATTAATATTCATTTTACATGCAACTAATTGTATTTCGACTTAAGTTTTTTTTTTAAATTAAAAATATAGTAAATATATATAATTTTTATCATGCTCTCATCAATTTTGAGTCAATATTTCTCTTCACTATTTTTTTTTTAAATTTAAATCTACTAAACATGTTTAACTTTTTTAAACAAATCTCTATTGTATAGATATTTTTAAGAGTTTCTGTTTTTAAAACTTATGAAATTTATGAATTGTATTCATTGTATTTTTAAAAGGTGTTCACCAATTAAAATGCACGTACTTTTTACGTTCTTAAAATAAATTATCCAACTAAAACTTCTTCGACATCTTAATACATAACTGGGTAAATATCAAAACTTTCTTTGTCGTTTTTTTTCTAATTAAAACATTTTTACTAAAATGCAAACACACATTGATTTCAATTTAATTTAAACATTAATATTTTTTACAAACACGTTTTTTGTTCAGTGTTTTTATTGGAATTTCGAGGATTCCCTAAAAGCTAGATTCTTACCAATCGTTTTAAATTTAAACAATACAACACCTATGACGATTTTAAAATATAAAATCAATGATTAAATAATAACATTATATTGATTTACTTGGTTATGATTAACTATTTAACACACGTTTGTCATGTTAAATAATACATTAGTATCAGAATATCCTTATGCAGGTATTGTTTAAATTGTATCTTCTGTTCGAATACTTTGGGTTTTTCAAGGATGATATTATACTAATTAAATGCATGATAAATGTATTTAATTGTATTATGTTATGTTCTCGTATAAATATTTCATTAATAAGAATTCTTGGCGAACTTGGCTGGTAGATTAAATATTAAATGCACGGTGAAGTTGTATAATATATGTCTTAATGCTATATATTTCAATCATAGATCAATTTATATATTTTGTAAGCTATATATTATTATAAATTATATACAAGAAAATTTAATGAGTTCTTCTAAATTCATTCAATTCCCTATAACCATGGACCAGAACATTTTTAATATTATTTATTTTAAATACCACTCTTTGACAAATTATTATTTAATTATATTTTACTTTCGTAAATCATAGTATGATTAAAATTATATATTTTTTTCAGCTTTCAAAGAATCGGAACCTTTAATGAAACCGTTTCTGATACATATATTTGCGATAATTTAAATGTCGCTTGAATTGATTTCTTTGCATTTTCAACACAATACAACATAATAATATACCACCGTGATGCTTTTATGAGCACATACACCAATGAATACATAATATCCGTTTACAATTCACAAAAAATCGTAAAAACTTTCGAGCACAGTTTGCAGGTTATCACCGGCAGAGTCAAGAATCGTCAAAAAGTTTCTTTTGCCTCGCACCGTAACCTCGCGAAATGGATTTTCAATTCGGATGAATGTCAATATATTATGCACATGTATCGGAATAAAAATACATGCGTTTAAAGTCATTAAAAAGTTTTCACCCTCAAATACCTCAAACGACGGCCATTATTGTCGGGTCGAGATGGATTATTGATAATATCCATTTGCACATTCCTACACACATACGAACGGCAGGCGTATAGTTCCTTATTGTCTATAAGTATATAATATACATATATCATTGACGTTTACAATAAGCGGTGGGGTGTGTTTGGTGGGGTGGGGGATATGACTTCCATTTAACCCTTGTTACACATACATTATTTAATAATAAAGAATAAAAATATTAATATTACCTATTTACCTGTGTTATTTTTTCCACGCATATAAATATATAATACGCCGTGAGTGTATGTCTTGATTAATTAATTGTTACAGTAGTTAGATTATTATTTTTTTTTTTTTTTAATATAACCTAAACTATATTTGAATTAATATATAGTAGTATGAAAACCTGTAGATTTTCCTAAAATCCACATGGGCACAATTAAGGACATTTTTCTAGGAGGCCAAAATAGTATCAGCTGCAGCACCAACTCTGCAAACAACTGTTATTTTAAACCCCAAGCCTCTCCCTGATTGCGATTATTTATCTGTATTATGTATTTCATGTACTGAGATTGAATATCACCTGCGGAGGTATTATAATCGAGCTAAACGATATTCGTTATATTCGCAGCAGTCGTTGTCGTTATGGAAAGTTTAGCACATTCATACATTTTGCCGCTGGCCGATTGACTTGAAGTACATCTCCAATGCGTGCATACTGCAGGCATACATCGATCGTATCACTTAACTTATTTAAAACCGCAAGAACAATGACGCTGCGATTATTGTTATCGAATTTCAGACAACGCGTCACTCCCGCGCCAGTCTACAACACTGCGTACAGTTATTTACATAATACGATAGCGGCGTAAATTGCCGTGGGAAGGGTGAATCTTGTTTTACAGTGTTAACCGTCCTTACAGTATGGGAAAATGAGAAAACAAGAGCGGCGCACCCGGCGTAGGTACAATTTAAGCTTACAACAATCGTCGGGGCTGGATTAAAGCAGGACAGAGAGACACCTGCCCCCGGGTGCAAGTTTTCGAAAATCGTGTTCAGTTCAACATCATTACCTATAGTATGTTTCATGGTTTATACATCATGCTATAATAAATCATCGGAATAAACCAATAATATTTGTTTGTATTAGTAGCAGCAGCATCTCGTGAGTGATGATCAATAATCATTTATGATATGATACATTGTGTGACAATGTTAATTTAAGATTTATTATTTCATCATCCGTTACAATAGAATGTAAGTAACTACTATAATTATCGTTTAGTGAAATTAAGTTTAATTTTTACATTCAGTGTTTATTAGTTTAAATATAATTTATCACCTTGTAAAAATATGGGTGAAAGTCTGTCCTAGAGCTCGAAATTACTGGATCTGACTTTGGCAGACATATATATATAT
>PVMI01050489.1:184-15138 GCA_008528875.1 Aulacorthum solani
TAAAATATGCAATAAAATTTTTATTAATTTACGACTTTTGGTTATTTTGTTTAATTCGGACAACCTAGAGCCCTAATTAGTCCGGATTACAGAGGTTCGACTGTACTTTAATAATGTCGAAAATATCGTATTACTCCAAAGAAATTTTTTTTAAAAAAGAAATGTTGCTATTTAATTATTTATTATAATCTAAAAAATGGGCTTGGGCTAACGTAAGAAGGGTTCATAATATTATACAATACAACAATATACCGGTGCCGGCCCAAGACAAAGGGCGAATGGGGATGTTGCCCAGGGCCCTATTTTTTGTGGGGGCGCCTTTAATATACGAATACTTTATAAATTTAAGTGTAATATTTATTCTGTAATATATCTAAAATTATTCATGACATAATATTCTGTTACATAATTGACATACAATGACAGAAGAACGTCTCAATAAATTCAATGGCGTATTTAGAGATTTGATGCCCTGAGTATACATATAATTTGTTACCCCCAAAATTAAAAAATGTAATTTACTTTTTTTATGATCATTAAAAAATATTTTGAGATTAAAAAATAACAACATAATTATAGAACTATAGAAGTATAGAACATGATATAATATGAAACATAATATACCTAAGTTAAAACATTTAACCAAATAAAAGACACATACAAATTTATACTTTACGATGAGATTTTTGGGCAACAAAATCTTCAATGACTTCATTACAACTAATTGATTTACTTATCTCACATTCTATATTTAAAATCATCTAATTGTTTAAGCGATCGTCATTCATTGAAGAATTAAAATCTAGACATGATAAATAGGTACATACTAATAATATCTTGATGTGTACAAAATCCATCGCAGATAAAGTCATCACTACAACTACAACCACTATCGTGTTTTCTAAATAACCAATTTTTATTTCCGAAATTCCGCGTACTTGGTCGAGTATTATTTATACAATAATTGAGGCAGTAAGCACGAATAACGTATTATGTAACACTATTATTACCAACACTTTTTCAAATAAAAATTGATGCCCCTTGAAATTTGATCCCCGGGGCGATTGCCCTCTCTCGCCCCCCCTAAATACGCTACTGTCAAATTGGCATTAATCAGTATTAAAAATGATACAGTTTCTAAATTAGATCTGAACGAAGCAATACAGAATTATGCTGATTTAAAATATAGGAAAAAGTATATTTTTAAAATATGTATTTTTTACGATTAAAGAAATAATTTTAATACATATTATTTATTATAAATAATAATCATAAATTGTATCCAAATAAATTTTGCAATCCTTTACCTACACATAAATATAAGAATTTTAAACAAAATATGTAGGTAAGTCTTAAGTTTAAAAAGTACCTATTCAATATATTATAGACTTTGTTTCAGGGCACTTTTCAAAAAATTGCCCGGGGCGTAAAAACATGTTGGGCCGGCCCTGCAATATACTAATAATTATTAAACAACAAGTGCATATACACTATGAGGAAAGAGTGGTCCTCATTTGCCAGTTTCAAATAATTAATTTTATCATTGGACGTATAATTGGTCGAGTACAGGGGAATATGAAAAGGAGTTATATTTCAAGTGACTTTAAAATTAACACTTGAAAGAAGAGAGAGAGCATTAGTAAGAGACGAGATGAGGTTTGTGAGGAAGGAAGTTATAAGAGTAAGTGGAGTCAACTTAAGTGAATATATTGAGTTTAGTTATGACAAAGGAATAGTCTTGACTCTTGAGGTAGGCAGGGAATTTTCGAAGTGTAACTGTCATAAAACAGTACAATAAAATATCATGTGGATATTTTAAACTTATTTTAAATAAATAGTTACATTTTGAAATTCGCTGACCTGTGTCATCACTTTGATCACAATATTATATTCAAAACAGTTTTATCAGATTTTTGGATCGGACACACAGTAGGCAAGAACAGGTATTTTAGGTCAGAAACGACAAAAAATTTCATTTTCAATAGTTATGATTTATTATATCGTAATATATAATGTTGGCAAATATAGTCTCTATACCGGAAATCCGTTTTTACATCATAGAAATTTATTGAGTGCATAATATTCTACTCTTAACATAAAAAAAAAACGAATCACCATTACAAATATTATCAATCACTTTATGTATAAGTAATTAAAACTTAAAAATAATTATAATTTATAGTGTCGTAAGATATTCTAAGAAGTATATAGCCAAAGTGTATATATAAACACAATGAACACAACTTATACAACAAGATTTATAAAATAATAAATAATATATTTTCAAGACGTGTCTTACGAATATGACTACTAATTAATCCGTAAAAAAAAAAAAAAAAAACAAAACAAAACAAATATTTTATTCTCATCATTCTTTGAGAGATTAAATTCAAGTTTCATAACGGATTTACAAGTTTAAATCGATCAAAATATTAACACGAAAAATACCTATTAATAATATAGTGCAAGTATGAATTATGTAAAAATGATGAACCCTGTCTATTTAAGCAAAAAAAAAAAAGGATTTGTCATTAACCTTATTTAAGTTTTTTGTTATCGTTGTCATTGCCATAAACAACAACAAAAGTAATTTTTAAAACATAATCGTCGAGACATATATTTACTTATCATATATATATATATGTATATAAGTATGTATGTATAAATGTGGTTACTTAAATACAATCAATATTATAATAGTATATATTATTTTACTTGTGTCTTAATAACACAGTTGAAATTATAGATATCGATGAATAGAGCAAAGGATAAACAGATTTATGTACCTAAGTATATTATTATTATTATTATTATGTAATATAAAAAAAACAAAAAACAATAGCATGAATAAAAGAAATGCACTTTAATGTAGAAACTTACAGAAGAACATTTAGTATTTTTTTTTAATAATATGCGTTCTCGGTTCTAATTCAAACGCCATTATTTTTATTTTTATCGACAAATTGGGTCACATAATATAGAGCTTATACAAAAAACAAAAAAAAAATAATAATGTTAACTTACACATTATTATTATTATTAATAATAATATAAACCTTAAAACTTTTCTTTGATCACTATTATAAAAAGAAAAAAAATAGAATAATAAAAAGAAAACATCTCAATAAAATAACAATATGATACACAAATATGATTTAGTTGGAGAAAAAAAAAATCCGAGACGTTTTTTTCATTGGTCGACATATTATATTATATTGCACCACTACGCAAAACTTTAGTAGCTTTCCGCATTTTTATAAATAAATAGAAATACGAATTTTTTTCACATCAGTCTTTCCATTTCCCCCAGATTTGTTAAAGATGCCACAGAAAAATATATCTAAAACACATTTTCCTTTTATTTTGTTTTGTTTATCGTTTTAAATAAATCCCTTAAAATCTAAATTAGGGAACATCGCGCTATACATCGTTTAACAAATATCACAGATCGAGTATTATTATTTTTTACAATATAAATTAATAAGACAAATAAAAATTAATATCATAATGTTAATTTTATCGAGTTTTATACAATTTACATGGACTTGTTATAAAAAATTGACCCTTGGCAAAAAGAAAAAAAGGAACTCATTCGAATTGTCTAAATATCCGTATAAAACACAATTTTTTATACTTTTTTAAGACTAGTTTAAATATTTTATTTTAGGTTAGGAAGTAACCATATTTTGTCAATATATATATTATGCATTTCTTCTGGATGTTTCAAGTTTACCGTGCATTTCAAAAGAAAGTATTAGATTATAATAATAGATAATTAGCAATAAAGTTAACTTTATTAGTTAAATTTGGAATGTGACTTCATTTTGCAATTAAACACTGGAAGAAAAAAAAATTAGCCCCTAAATCCAAAATTTTTTTAGAAGAAGTCACAATCATTAATTATATATGGTTTATGTTTAGTTTACTGTTGGACTGATTGTGGTTGTCCATAGTATGGATAACCTGCTTGTGGCACGGTGGTGTAGCCATTTGGAAACGCTTCTTGAGTAGCTGCCGGGGGACGGTTCTGCTGGAAGAACTTGTGTGTAAGTAGGGGCTGTATGGAAGCATCACCGGTATTATTCATCACATACTGTGGTGGCAGGGTACTAGCATACATATCAGCCATATTAGAGAACTGACGCTGTTGGTTGAAGCGGTTTGGCTGATAGTTGGCACGTGGATTATTAGTATAGCCATTTTGACCACGGTTATAACCAACAGTGCTCTGTAATTAATTTTAAAAATGTAATAAAAACGGAAATTTGGTTTCACCAATCTATGTAGCAATTATAAACTGATGGCAAAGAAAAATTTAAAAAGTTATCTGTTGATTCATAATTTACATCCATACCTGACTTTGTCCGTATTTTTGACCAGGATTTCCATTATATTGTTGTGTTTGATATTGTGGGTTTTGGAACTTGGGAACATTACGAGGAATACTGCCTGTTCCTGATTGGTATGTTCCATTTTTATGTTCATTATTATAACCTTTATTCTGATAGTTTTGACCATTTCCAAAGTTTCCACCATTAGCATAATTGGGGGCTCCATTACTGTAACTGTTAAAGTTATTTCCATAGCCACCTCCTCCATAACCAGATCCATTGGTGTAGTTAGGATTTGCAGTTCTAGCATTTGATTGTCCATAAGGAGATTGAGTAGCCAGTGGTGTGTTGACATCACGATAACGATTGGTCCACTTAGCCCGACCTAAATCAAAAATATAGAACATTTATTTTATTTTAAAATATAAAAACAAAATAACATTAGTAAAATGTTGTGCCTATATGAATCGTTAAACTAACCCTTTTACTACCACTAACATACTATAACCTCACATGGAAACACACCGTTCACTGCTTGTTAAATAAATTACATATAATTTGATAATTGGATTATATCCAATAAAATAAAAATAATCTATTCGAGGAGGACTGGTCCCATTAGAAAAGTGCAAATGGGGCTAATTAAATCCTCAATTATTACTATTACGACTAAGTTTATATCAAGATTTGAAAAAAAATAACATTGATAAATTATATTTAAGTCGTTCATGTTATGTATACATAAATGAGGTGTAATTAATATTTGATTAGATAAAAATTAATTCTGTTTGAGAAGGACTGGTCCCATATGAAAAGCACAAAGGGGGCTAATTAAATCCTCAAATAATTACTATCACGACAAAATGTATATCAAGATTTGAAAAAAAATTACATTGATAAACTATATTTAAGTCGTTAGTATCATTATATACAAATAATGAGTATTTTATAAGATAAAAATTAATCTTGTTTGAGGAGGACTGGTCCCATTTGAAAAGTACAAATGGGGCTAATTAAATCCTCAATCATTACTATCACGACAAAATTTAAATCAAGATTTAAAAAAAAATTACATTGATAAATTAAATTTAAGTCGTTAAAACTATTATCTACAAATACTGAGTATTTAATATTTAATAAGATAAAAATAAATACTGTTTGAGGAGGACTGGTCCCATTTGAAAAGTACAAACAGGGCTAATTAAATCCTCAATTATTACTATCACGACAAAATGTATATCAAAAATTTGTACAACATTGATAAATTATATTTGTGTCGTTGAAAAATATCAATACATTTATATTTTATACTTTAAATTTTTAAGAGACCTAGCAAGCAATAGTTAAGAAAATTGGAATAGGTGTTATATTTTGGCTGAAAATGGGGGTATGGGTCACGGGAACAACAGTTTTCGAGACAGCGATTATATTATAATATGATATACATACTTGACATATGATTTTTTGCCATATTTGCCATTTCAATGAGTTCTTCTGGGACTACTTGATGAGCTTCTTCCAAAATCGAAATGAGATCTTTGGCTTGTCGCATGTTATTTGTGGAAAAGAATGTATAAGCAATGCCTGCTTGTTTAGAACGACCAGTTCTGCCAATTCTATGTACATAATCTTCAGAAGAGTTGGGGTAATCAAAATTGATCACATATTTAACATCATCAACATCTAATAGATAAATTATGTCAGAATTTTAAACATTTCATTGTGAAAACATGACTATTAAATTTACCTAATCCTCGAGCAGCAACGTCGGTAGCAACCAAAATTGGTGATTTACCATTCCTAAATTCATTCAATACATGATCTCGGTCTTGCTGAGATTTATCACCATGCATAGATGTAGCTATATATCTATAAACATAAGGTTAATATTATTGGTACATAATTAAGTGTACATTTTTAATTTTTTTAAGTACCCTTCATTTTTTATTTGTCTAGTCAGCTCATCAACTTTTTTTTTCTTTTCAACAAAGATAATGGCTTTAAATCCAGGTTCATTAGATATTTTCATTAAAAGATCAAACAATTTATAATCTTTTTCATGATCTTCACAAACTTCGATTAACTGTTGAATATTATGGTTGGCAGCAAGTTCTAAAGAACCAACATTGATTTGAATGTAGTCGACTAGGAAATCTGCAGCTAATGCTTGAACCTCTTTTGGCCAAGTTGCAGACCACATTAATACTTGTCGGTCAGGCTATAATAATAAATAAAGAACCAATATAAAAATGCACTATATACATACAACGGAAATACATAAAATTTATTGTTTACCCTTATCTGTTCGATGATTTTTCTAATTTGAGGTTCAAATCCCATATCTAACATTCTGTCAGCTTCATCAAGTACTAAATAAGTCACACGTTTTAAATTTGTGGACCCACGTTCTAAGAAATCAATTAATCGCCCAGGGGTAGCAATTACAATTTCAACCCCATTTTGTAAATCATGAGCTTGAGGACCTTTAGGAGTGCCACCAAAAATGCAAGTGTTGCGAATACTTGAGCTAAACATTTTTGCAACACTTTGTATTTGTTGGGCTAACTCTCTTGTTGGAGCCAGTACTAGAGCAATAGGTCCATCTCCACGTTGAAGTGGCTCTTGATTACTAATGTGCACTGCTGCTGGTAACATGTACTAAGAACATTTGTTTAATTAATAAAAATTTAAGTTTTAAAACTTTTAAAAATATTTACATACCGCTAATGTTTTTCCAGAACCTGTCTGAGCAATACCTACAAGATCGCGACCACTTAATGCTATTGGCCATCCTTGAGCTTGAATGGCAGTGGGTTCAGAAAATCCTTGTTTTTTTAACTCTTGAACAACACTTTCAGGAAAGTTACCTTCAATAAAAAATTGACTAGGATCAGGGACATTAGCTCCACGAATTGTGATCGCTTTGTCGACACGATATAAATTAACTTCATCTGGACTCCTAAAAAAAAAAAACAAAAAAGTATTTTTTTTGTATAGCATAATCTACAAGTATTAGTACGAGAGAAACCATAAATAAAAATTTACCTGCTAACAGTATCGACATGGGGAGCATAAAAATCTTTTTTGAACGGTTGAAGAGATTCACGTGTCCAAATTGGTTTTCTCAAAAGTTCACCAGGTGCTTTATTCATTGGTTTAAACATTGCACCACCAAAATCTGCATTTTCTGCATTGCCATTTTGAGATTTCCAAAATTGATTGCCATAACCTTGATTTTGGGCCGTACGTGGTTGTTGATACCTTTAGTAATAAAAATAGTAGTAGGAAAACATGTATTATTTTAATATTTTTTAGGATATTGCAATAGGTGCATGTTTGTTAATGAGAATACCTAGATAGTAAATTTGTATCTCTTAAAGGCATTGCATAATTATAAATTATCAAAATAAACTAATTTTAAAGGGGAATGCCACAAGCCATTTAAAAATAGACCGTTAATTAAATAATTAATTTCTTATTAAAAATAATATATACTTTAATGGAAATGGAAGTATTGAAAGCAAATAATTTTAGTCTTGACACTCAACAGTTCATTTAAAATCCTAAATAATTAAATAGTAGGAAATAATCAATAGGGGAAAATAAATAGGTAAGTATGTTTTGAAACTAGCAAAGGAATCTCAAAGAAAATAGTTGGGACAAAATTGTTTAATTAAAAATTACAGTAAAAACAATATTATTGTTTAGATACTCAATATTCTAACATAATTTAATAATCTATAAATAGCTCAGAAAAAAAACGATATAAAGTTAAGTTCTACCCTACCTTCCCTATATTATATTAATTGCATAATTTATAATTATTGGAAAGATAAGTAGAATAGGTTAGATAATTTACTCAATTGGAATTAAATATCTTGTGTAACTAAATTATTCAATATTTCACTTATCAAATAATCAAGTGGGAATAAATTCGAGAATGTTCAAAATAATTTAATAATTATAATTATTATGTATAAAATATAACACAATATCAGGTAGGTATATGAAATAAATAACCTCTACAATACTATAATTCTAATTTTACAACTATTTTATTTATAGATACTTATTGTATACTTTGTTGTCAAGTAACATTTAATAATATCATGGTCAGCATTAATAGTAATTTCTAATTATTTCATCGTACTTTAACTATTGAGATAATCGAATGTCAACATTTTTAAAGAATAGAAAAATAATTTAAATGTTGTAGGAGCCTAAATGTGGAATGATTTGTATCACTCGACATATCATACATTTATAGGTAGTGCATTGTAAATCACAAAGCTATAAGGGGAACCGGGGGAAGCAGTAGGTTCGAGTACCCCGAAAATACTAGAAGAAAAAACAAACCCATATCTGTTTTGCGGAAATAAATTTTAGTGCCAACAAATGAAATTCCCAATTTAAAATAAAAAAGGGGCTAAGATTATTTATTAAAAATGTAATTAATTATAATATTAAATCACAGACGTGACGATGATGGTCGCGTGCTCGACGGGCGAGTTACACACACGACAATGAACCGCCACCACGACGTAATATCAAAATATGAATAATATTTTAAATTGTGTATTATACTCACATTGGATAACCCGTGTTGTTATACATATTGCCGACGCCGTTTCTAACTGAATGTCAGTAGCTGAACTACAATAAGCCGACAAAGAACCGGACGGGGGACAGATATTATTAATATTAGGTATATTAGGTAAATACGCTCGCCTCGAATACAACGCGTCGTTTATCGGATTTATTGGAGACAAAGCGTCGACGGCCGAAGATAACTCACCGGGAATGGCGAAAAACGGACAGGGGGGATTTTGTTCGGTCGGTTTTTCGGTTCACGCGCAGACTGACTGGTTTCGTTGCAAACAGACACGACGGAACGGGTATAGTTTCAAGACGGAGCAGCGGCCATGTTTGAAAGTAGTAAGTACGTCCGTCGTCCGCCGCTCGTTCGTTCGGGTTCGACGTACGTCGCGCTCTCGCTCCTGCGTACACCAGCGATCGCCTCCCGGTGACGTAACGCGATGGGTAATGGATGAAAAAATCATCGTCCTGCTCTTTTCCTCCATGACATTTTGCGAACCCAAGGGACGGCCGCGGGCAGCTGAACGAGAGTGATTCTTTTCATCCGAGCAGTCTCGGCAGCGTCGGGACCGCCCACTCGCCGTCGAAGTACAGAATGTGTGTCAGCGTCTGTTGTATTACTTGTCTGTGTCCTGTCCATTGATATTTAAATTTGTACTGTAATTTTCTATCAACGATGCTGCCGACTTTACCCTTTTTTTTCCGTCCATATGTTTACGACGCACACTGATAACCCGTATCACTATTCACCAACATAACATAATGTAATGTAATTAGGGCGTACAATTTTTTTCTAACGTCGTTTTCTACTTTAGTCTATATACCTACATTACTTTATTTATTTATATATATTTACGTTTTATCACCTTCCATTAATATAAATTTTTTTTTTCAAATTTCGTAATATTGTCTGTATACAATTCTCTTCAGTAATCAATGTTCAAATCAAGTATATTATAATGGTTTGTAACAATAATTGTTATTAGCTTATATTGATGTGTTTACCTACAATGACTAATAACTAATAAGTAATACTCGAAATGTGTAAAGCCATATTCTTACACAACCCGTGATGTACCCCATAAGTACATATTCAATTTTTTGTTGATACTCTTAAACAAATATTACATTTGAACAATTGTAAATCTAGGTAAAAAAAAAAACGAAACCATCACCTATGGAATCAGCAGTCGTTTGTATTATCATTTGAACATTTCAGCAACTCTTGATTTCTCTAGAAATTTACTCTTAATGTAATTCATAACTTGTAAATCATTATTGCATGTAGTATACAAATAACTATTGTTATTTGTTAATAAACGTGCCTAATATGTATAAATAAGTTTTTTGGACCTATATGTCTAATTATCTTAGGTCACATCATTTAAGCTACCTTTGTAAATAAAATCTTAGTCCATATATATTTCACAAAGTTAAAAAATTTACTTATTAATGATTATTTGAATTGAATTTATATTTATGAATTTAACTAGTTTTTTAAACCTTTAGTTCATTGATTTGGTATACTATCCTTAATGGCACCAGCTGAAGAAGAAAAAGATGTGTTGGGGTGCACATGCAACTTGACCCCCTTCGATGTTCCTAACAAGTATTTTTCAAAGCCACATATTGAAGCATTTTTAAGAGGATTAAATAGTTTGCGAAAGAATAATGTTTTCTGTGACGTGCAACTTGTTTCCAAAGGATTTTGCATTAATGTATGAAGAAATTCAACTAACTATATTATTTTAATTCTAAGATATATTTACACTATACCCATATATAAATTAAATCACTGTTATAGGCACATAGAGCAATTTTGGCTGCCAGCAGTCCATATTTTTATGCTATGTTTACTAATGGATTATTGGAAGCTGGTAAAAAATCTATTGAACTTCCTTCAGTTTCTCCCAATGTACTTGAAACACTAGTTAACTTTATTTATTCAGGTAAGAATTAACACATAATATGTATTGAATACAATAATGAATTAAATACTTATAATTTAAGGAGAAATAAATATTTATCAAGAAAATGTAGAAGAACTAATGATAGCAGCAGATATGTTAGAACTTAATGATGCTGTAAGTTGTTGTACAGAATTCTTGAAAAGTGAATTAGATTCAACTAATGCTGTTGGACTACTTAGGTAACAATCAAAAATAATATAATATCTGTTTAATTTGTAAGTAATTTTATTAAGCTGTACTACATGATATGTATTATGTATAAAAAGGTTTGCGGATATGCATAATTTTACTGTCCTGCACAAATTATCAAAAGATTTTATATATGGAAATTTTGTTCAAATTTGTGAAGAAGATGAATTGGGTGATTTATCTAAAGATCAATTTATTAAGTTTCTCAATAGTGAATATCTTTGTGTAGATTCTGAACAACAGGTTGATAAATTTGTTTTGTCTTCATTATATTTATTAGTATACTAAGCTTAGTTTTTATTTAGGTGTTTCGTGCAGCTATGAAATGGATTAAACACGATCTCTCAGACCGACGTCGCTACATATTTGAAATTCTTTCATGCATACGTATACCTTTAATGAGTACCCAGTTTTTAGAACGTGAAATTAATGACAATACAGATGCAAGCTTAAGAGTTGCTTTACGTTCTATTTATACAGACATAGCTGAACGTATTGGTAATTTAGTAGCTTTGCAAGTTGAACCACGGTTAGGAGCCAAAAAAGATATATACATATTAGGCGGATCTAAAAGAGAAATATGTAGTGCCTGGTCTCGATATTCTGAGTCTACGTTTGAATCTGTTGTCAAATTCAACACTTTTAGGAAGTAAGTGATCTTAATTTTTTTTCAACTCATTGTGATTGATGTGTTTAATTTTATATTTTAGGGAATGGTGTGATATTAAACCAATGAATATTGGTAGAATAATGCCAGGAGTAGCTATACTGAATGGATGTATTTATGTTGTTGGAGGCGAAAACGAATCACTTATCCTTTCAAATGGGGAATGTTATAATCCTATTGAAGATGAATGGACTTCTGTTGCTGGAATGACTGTTCCACGATGTGAATTTGGAATGGCTGCATTAAATGGATATTTGTATGCAATTGGTGGATGGGTTGGCGATGACATAGGTGGTTCTATTGAAATGTGAGTCTTATTTAAATTATTATTTAATTTGATAGGATTAAAATTATTAAGATTGACTTTTGTCTAGCTATTCCCCATCATTAAACCGATGGACAATGTGTAATAGCGTGCTACCTGAACCGCGGTTTAGTATGGGAGTCGTGTCATTTGAAGGTGTTAAAAATAATGATTTAATTATGTATTGAAACTAATTTGTTGCAATTATAATTAGGTTTGATATATATTGTGGGAGGGTGTACCCGCACTAAGCGACATCTTCAAGACTTATTGAGTTATAATCCAGTGACAGGAGAATGGTCTATTTTGGCACCAATGTTGGTTCCACGTAGTCAAATGGGAGTTGCAGTTCTAGATAAACATCTCTATGTAGTTGGTGGTATTACCAGCAACAATGAGGTGTTAAATTTGGTTGAACAATATGACTTTGAAGAGGTAAGAATTATTTGCAAAATCTAGACATATTTAATGTTTTAATTCTTATATTTTGTTACAGAATACTTGGAGCTTCGTAACTCCAATGAAGGGTAAACGTGCAAGTCCAGCTGTTGCAGCTGCTGATGGAATGTTATATGTAATCGGCGGCGATATAACGCACACAATTAATTCATACCGGTCTCAAATTACTATTTCTACAGTGGAGAGATACAATAACTCAACTACACAATGGGAAGATCTACCATCACTTCCAGAATCCAGAAGTGAGGCTGGTGTTGCTGTATTGTAAATTATTAGCACAAATTCATCAGCATACATATATTTTTTAATTTTTTAAAGAAATGTATGTATATTAATTATGTTTGTTGTTATTCTACTAAGTTCAAACAAGAACGCACACTTATTTGTTTTATACCTGATCCTATTAATAAAAAACAATCAACTCAAAACATCAAAAATTTTATTAAATCGTCAAAATTAATATATAACACTGCTGATTGCAATCATCGGTTTTGTATATGATGTCGTTTTCTATTTTTTCTTCCATCTTCTAATCTCTTGCGTTTTCCACCACTTTTCTTTTTTTCCCAATCTAATTGTTTTGTTGAAGCATTGTCTCTTATTAATATGTCATCTCTTCCGCCAGATTTTTTTTTGCCAGCCGCATCTAACATTGCTGCAAACTTTTCTGCAGGCACAGCTAGATCTGCCAAGTTCTTTGATTTTCGTGGAACAACAAAATCATCGTCATCGTCATCGTCACTTTCAGATTCCTCAATGGGCTTCTTAATTCTTTTAGATTTAGCTTCTTTTTCAAAACCACGGGAAAAATCATACTTTTTCTTTTTCTTAGCACCCATCATGCCGTCTAATAACTCATTGAAATCATCACTGTTAACACTATCAACATCACTAAAACCATCTTCATCAGGATTTTCAACATTTTTTTTATTCTGTTTTGGTCTTTGTTTTAAGTATTTGTATAAGAATACTTCGTCTAAGGGTATTTGTTTTTCTTCATGTCTTAAATATTCTTCACTTACTACAGACATGCTTTTTAACCCTTTAGGGACATAATGTTTTCGAGAAGTACCGACCGACCTAAACAGTTCTTCGTTTTCTTCGCCCTGTCCTTGTCTCGGTTTTTTAGGGTTTTTAAATGAAAACCGATCAAGAAAATGTAATAAGGTAAAGTCCGCTAGAGGGTTGCCATCATAGTAAATAGATTTACCAGATATTATTCTATTAGCAAAAGTTGCAACAGTAGGATGATAATGTCGACTTAAAGGAATAAGTTCAGCTAAAACTGCATGTTCACCACCTGAAAATCTTGGATTTCTAGCAGTATAATCATAATAATTCCTAATTTCTCTTTCCTTGGGCCCTTGTGGAAGCTGAGGTTCTTTTATTACTTGAGGAGCTTTAATGTGATGCCAAGAAGATTTTAATGGTGTTTCAGTTGAATTTGTTAAATTGGATTGTGCATCAAAATATTTTTCTTCTTCGACTTCTTCATTTTTAATTGTATCATTTAAAATAGGTAATGGTTTTGGAACAAAATCAGCTGTAACATCTTCAAATATAGGTTTACCAGTGATTCCTTTGTGTTTCTTCATTAATCGTGACGACATACAAAATATTCCAGTTATTAAAGGAACTGGACAGTATAAGCACATTTGAAATATACGCTTCATAAAAGCCACCATACGTTCTGTACATTTATCATCCCAAATGGATTTGTAAATTAAGTGAATACATATAGCTTGATGTGAAGTAGTGATTAATCTCTCATCAAATATTTTTTTATATAGTGCACTATAGTATCTATCATTATTTTCCAATTGTCTGATTAACAACAAGGCTTGTAAAGATATGTTGAATGGAGCTAAATGGACAATCTTGTACATTGTTTGTATTTGTTCTGGTTGAATACCACTTCTTACATGAGGATACGATTTATTGACACCAACCAGTAAAGCTCCGATGAGTCGTGAATCAATCGCTCCAGTTTTTACACAAGCTTTAAAGAATGACAAGTAAAGTTCAATTACTTCTTTGGCCATTTCTTTAGTCTCAATTTGAGTTAAAAAACAAATACCATAGTATTGAGCTCTTTGATTGATGTTTGAACGAAATAGTAACTTTCTAACTTCTTCAAAAATTGTTAGATTAAGATTCGATCGATGTTTCAAAACAAGCCGCAATGTATACATAGCCTTTGATGCAACTTTGTGAACTGTATCACCAAATTTATTCACAAGGTATTTAACAATCTGCATTTCACATTCAGTGCTATTGATTAAAAGTTTGTACATAGCTGAAATACTTTTTTCACGATTTACAGGTACAGAGTCTAATCCAACAGTGCTTAGTGCTTCAACAAAACCAGCGTATAAATTTTTCAGTTTCTCTTCAAACAACCAAGAACTAAGCAACAACTTACGCTGTTTCAAATCGTC
>PVMI01050511.1:0-21206 GCA_008528875.1 Aulacorthum solani
ACTATCGTAATGACTCGGTGAAATTTAAATAATTTCTGGATATCCCTGATAAACTGTAGATATTTCTCTAGTGTTGTCGAATCTAAACAAATTCCTTTTTAGTTTTGCCGTTTATACAAAAATACCATTTATTTTATAATAAAATAAAAAATAGTTTACTATGAATAAATGATAACACCGATGACCAATATATTAGGACTTTTTTCTTTTTTTTTAAAGTCGGGGGTGTCCAGACATAGAGGACACTCCCCCCCCCAAAAAAAAATACGCCACTGGGTAGGTAGCCCTTAAAAATGTCTAAACTATCCAAAAAATAAAATAATGTAGCATTGAATTTCGCATTTATTCTAATCAGACAATCTTTACAAACTAAAAAATATTGGCATATCTATGATTATTATTATTTACTACAATATTATATTAAATTTAAAATGTTCTTATTCTAAATAAATAATATTAAAATTGTTATTCAATCAATAATATAAAATAAAAAATATAATAGTTTTACGGAAACACCAACATAAAAAGATTGTCTGTAAACAAGACAAATTAGTTGTATCTGCATTACCGACTACCGCCTGTGTTTTTGACTGACAGATTGTCTTTTGTTAAACTTTTTAAATCTTCTATTGTTATACACCTAAATATGTTTCGTATAAGATTTGTTCTTCCTTGCATGCAGTTGAGTTTGTGGTTTGACGTTCACATGACTTCCAAGTCAATGGATGTGAGCTCCTATAGTGCAGGTGTCGGAATCATCGTAACAGAATTGCCTGGACCATGGATGGTCCATCTCACGCTGCCTGTCGCTATGACATCGACGACTGTGCCGTTGACAAAACGCTGGATATCAGATTGCTGGTTTCCAGAGAACTGATTTTCAATGAGCCTTAGCATTTGGAATTTTTGACAGTTTAAAGGAGTACACGAGTGAGACGGCTCACATATTCATTTGTAATAAGTCATAAGTCATCTGTTCGCAGTTATGTAGTTTGTCTGTCTATTGAACGAGTCGTACGCCGTAAGACCATCTCGGTAACCTCTCACGAACAGTTAGATTGAATCACTCGCCACCTGCTCAATATCATAATGCATAACCGATTAGCCTGCAGTTCCATGTCCTCCATATCTATACGGTGTTGGGGGTCTTACATACAGCCTGTTGGACAATTGTCTTGCTTCTATAGTAAAGTCTACTGAGCCCTCAAAAAAACCCGTTCTCTTCTTACCAACAACAACTCCGCGGTTTTTCACGGGCCCCGCGGCAGGTTTATCACTTTCAAGACCAGTTGCTGCATCTGAGCCTATTTGGTCAGCGACGGGCCGTAAAAGGAACTCGGGTGCATTCAAAGCGAGTCGAACGCCTGTACTCAGGCGATGACGATTACCGTCGCCGCCAATGAGAGCGCCGGACAGACAGCCATCGTAACACACCTGAGGACATTGTGTGCAACGACTATGAGAGTGATTTGTGTCCGTGGGGCCATATTTGTCATGAATGAAACGGCCAATCAATCAGACAACCTTGTGATGCTCATAAAAACAGCATTATATATTTATATTTCACTTGTCACTAGCATTTTGCAGGATTACAAGTGAGTCAGTCCGGTGGAGTCGAACACCACATCAGTTGTTGGTGATAAGTTAATTTTCTATTATTATCAATAAGTACCTACGTCTTTTTTTGTATAAGGTAACACAAAATATGTATCATTACAAAAGTAATTCTAAGTAATATTCGACAATGTTCTTTATAAAACGCGTTGCTTAATATTATTGTCATTTATGAACTTCACAAAATGTTATAATAAATGTCTGATAGATTTTCAAATTTACGAAAGAAATTGAGTATATATATATATTTTTTTTTATTGAACTGTGAGAGTTATTAGTTTTATATTTTATAGTAAAAAAGTAGGTGATATTATGTATTTTATACAACGAGTTAAATACTATTATTACAATATTAGTTGAAAGGAAATCCTAATAAATAATAGTATTTTGCATTTTTTTACACTAAATTATGCCTTATAAGTTATAACATAGGAGAATTTTGGCAAATATAATGGAATATCTACTTTTTGACCACTTACATTTGTCCCAAATGTCATTTGAACTCTAGAGTTATTTCCTGAGACATTTCTTAATTTGCTAGGTACTACACAATAAACAGAAGCATTGTTTTGAATTGCTTCGAATAGGCACCCTTCAATTTCGATTACTCGATGATTTATAACGGATCGGTTGGAATTGAAAAATGATCATATTACGTGTTCTCTTTTTGATTCAAATATTTCATCTCTGGTATCCGGCTGAGGCAATCAGCTTTACTGTTGAAAACTTTCGGTCATAAGCAGACAGACCATCTCTGCTTTAAATCGTTTTTCATATACAACGATAGATTATTGAATTTAAATTAAACACATATTACAGTGATACTCTATACTCTATATGTAATTAAACATACTTATTCGTTTTTGTGTTTTTGTATTTTATTTTGATTATATAATTTAATGATACATATAAACATTTATAAATAAACTCTTCTCTCTTTAGAGTTATTTTTTATGTTTAATATATTTAATTTTAATTTTTTTTGTTTCTTGTAGACCTCGTATAGTCAGTGGTTTGCAACGAGTTCACGAAGAACATAAAGTTGATTCTTTATAATTTGTCTTATTACTCGTTGTTTAATTCTTAATTGTGTAACCTAATTGAATTTACGTGGTTTTTCGAATGATTAGGGTGTCAAGGTCTGTATTATTATTACACCTGACATCGAATTACATCTTTAATGTTGCACCACAAATAAACTGTAGACTCTTAGTGGTTTTGATAATGAAAATCTTATGGCTATTATATGAATAGTACCAGTAGTATACCTAGATAATGCATGTATATTGATTATGGTGATAAAATAGCTTATCAGTGATAAACTCATCAGAAATTTAGAAATCTATACATACAATCACGAGGATAAGTACTTACTTAATAAGTGACTAAATTTACTATGACGTGACGTATTTTTGTGAAGGGATGGAAGCGGTGGTACATTTTTACATCATAATAAAATGGTTTTATGAACCAAGGACTAAGGATCATAAAAATGAAATACATATATGGGTTTATATTATTCACTACTTTTATTCTTTGGTACGAAAACACCGTAAGTTCACAATGTTGTTAAGCTATATACCTACTATTATGTTTTTTTAATACATTATACATGGCTAATATCAGACAAACGATGCTTTGAACTAAAGTAATGTTTTTGGTATTCTCTATATAATGGACATTTTTGTAATGAACATTTTATTTGAATATATTTAATACCAGAAAAAATCAATTTTAAAAGATTCTTGGGAACCATAACTATATAATAAATGTCTTGTTTATTTTCCGACGACGTAGGAACTTATTCGATATAGATATCTGACATGTAATATAATTCATATTTTATATTCAAAGCGGAGTGAAGAATGTATTGGTGTTACGATGATGTGTGGTTTTTATTTATTTGTTTATTTTTTTTGTATCTTAAAAAAAGATTATGGTTTCTAGAAGAAAATAAAAGTTTTCAGTACTTTTTAGAACAATTGAGAAGTACAAAAAGAAAACATACGAAAATAGAGAAATAATTAGATGAAAACTATTTTATTTTTTATTTTACCTAATTCAAAAATTATTATCAATAGAGACTTTAAACGTTCACCTAATATTTGATTATAATTTTCTAGACATCGTATAATTTAAAAAAATATATATATTGAAACATAATTACGATTCGCAAGATGTGACCATATTCATAATTCACATCATACTTATATTTTTAGTAAAATGGCCTTATCTTAAACATTATTTCATGAGATGATAGAAAATCATGGTAAGAATTAAAATCGAAAAATTTTAAAACAATTTTTGCATCAACTAAGTAAACCTGATAGCCGATATAAGTACCCCTTGATTGTATTATGTTAGGTTAGTTTAAATTAGGTTATGAGTGAATGTAGGTATACATATTAGTATATTACCTATTGTAGTTATTCGATATTGATGGCACTATGATTATGTTACAGGTGACCATGTAACAGGTATATCATGGTATAAAATGTATGTACGACTACATACAATTAGCCACTGACTTCTTATGTTTTATTTTATTTGTTGGTAAGATTTTAAGGGATAATATTTAAAAGTATATTTGAATTATTTTTGATATTTTTTTTATCTATGTTATATAGCTATAACATAGAACATCCCCACCATGTTAACCATCAAACAAATATGAAGATATAACCATGGACGTTTCAACGTTTGACTGCTTAGTATACAAAAGTCAAAGTTGATAGGAACATCACTGTCTTTAACCCATTAACTGTTGTAAACATGTGTGATACACGTCGATAACGATGCACTCATCAAAGTCGTTAGAAAAATATTATAAAAAGCGTTTTTAACGGGCGTTTTATTCCTGCTATTACCGAGACGTTGTTAGCCGTAACAAGTACCTATATATACTTTAAAACTTAAAGTTTTCTGAAAATGTTTCGGTAATTTTCTCTACACAATAGTAATAATAATAATAATGACCGTCGTGCATCGTATATTAAGGTGAATACGCGAGATACTTCGTGCCTGATAATTTATTAAACGGCGAGTACCGCACTTAGTGATATAGTTGTCTTACGGGCTGGAAAGCAAGTCAAATGTCGAAGGGCTTAAAAAAAACAATTTTTGAAAATTATTTTTATATCACATATTTACTAATAAAAATATTATAGATATTGCCGTGTGTAGCTTTAGTGAACAACTTTTGTATTGTGTTTTTCTACAGGTTTAAGAATATATTTTTTATGTGACCACTAAAAACCGACTATTACAGCTGGCAGTGTATTTACCATATGATACAATGCTGATTAATCGGCGAATCAACCCACAAGCACCGTCACTTATATTGGTGCAGATATATATATTTTTTACATTATCTTCAGGTACTAATTAATATTATTGCAGACAAAAATATGGTGAATGTTTGTAATTAAAACACGCATAGTTAAAGAAATACAAAATTAATATAACATAAAACATATTATTTTTCAACTATTGCAATTACCTATAGGTATGAAGAAATTCTGAATACTGGTGTATTGATTTTAAAATACGGATTCCGAATCGGTCATTGTAATCCGGAGATCGGTATTAATAATTTATTCACACTAAATGGATTATAGAATTTTTTTAGTTAGGATTAGATGATCAGCATTTATAGAACCAGTGCACATGCCATTAGTAATATAACAATGGATAAGTGAAGTTCAAATTTTGTTTTTGTCCTTAACAAGTCACAAGGACTTCCAAAATAATTTGTTTTATAAGTTAACGGCTCAATTGAGGAGATATTTATCGTCATCGAAAAGTAAGAAAACTACAGATAAGTATTATACTAATATAATCCTCGATGAAAAACAACAGAAAAAAAAACATAACCGGTTTATAGTGCAAGTTTAGAAAATATTTTTTCGCCATATAATAGTGGCAAGAGAATCAAACAAAAATTTAGTCAAGATTGATAATACATGAATTCAATGATAGTGTAACGATTGCAGTATGCTCATATTACATTATTACATTACAGTGGATTATAATATTATTTACCGGAGCCGACTCATGCACTCATCAATACAAATTATTGTTAGTTGTTTTGCTGTTTTAGATTATGTTTACTAAATACGAATAGAGGGTCGTCTTTCCACTTGAAAGTTTTAAATTACGACCTTGTATGAATGTTATTATAATATTATGATGATGGCGATTAAATATCGTTAAGTACCATTTTTTTCTCTAGAAATACCTATGCAATCTAATGACTAATTATATAGATGATTACAATATTGAATAAATATCTTAAAAAGGCTTGTGAAAATAATCTATACTTATGTATTTTGCAGTTTTGCAGTTAATATGATCTATGTATAGTGATCTATATTTTCTTTGATTCTGGATATTTGAATACCATAAATGCCTACACGATATAAAATTTGAAAAAAAAAATAGGAGCGGTTTTTTAAGATGATTCTTTTATATTTTTATTTATTTATTATTTTATATTGTATATAAACATCTCTAAATGATAATTCAACAATAAACGCATGTGATGTATTAAAATGTTGGTTATAGTGCCTGTACATTTTTATGCATAGATTATATACACATGTACAAGATAAACATGTACATCTTTCATTTAAATTAATTCTTCTGTACCCGATATTTGCTCTGGAATCGTCCTTGAAATGAATATAGTCAAATAGCAATACTGCCTGTCAAAACCTGGAGTAGGTAATATATTGATAAGAAACAGTAGAATAATGGTCAGAAATTATGCATATACACTCGTGATAATATCTGAGCTGACATCACTATGATTACAACAATACGGGAGTTTGAACTTAAGGAGTAGGTACATTAAAATACACGAAGAGTTTGTGATAACACCGTTGGAGACATTTATAATAATTGTGGACGCGTTGATGTAAATTGTAAGTATTGCATGAAGTGTATTCTAGGAGACAGTCTCAGGTGTTTGAAACATTAATTGGTCAAAGACTACTTAAATAATAATATATTAAGTAGAGAGTTAGTGACGATAGTAACAACGGTTAAGTTGAAACGTCCAAATGTCTTATGAATTCACAAGTGTCAAAAGATGTATAGGTATGGGCATCATAATATTATATTTTGATTACGATTGTATGACATTAGATAATTGTATTTATGTGTGGGTAAATATTTTACAAAATTAACGATATTTAGGAACAATTAAAATGCATGGTGAGAGTATTTTATCGGTCTATATACCCTGAGAATTTTCTAGCTGTATAATATACCTTTTTAGGACTTAATAAGTATGGAGATGTACACACTAATACAGAAATAACTTTAAATAAACGATTTTAATAAAAAAAGGACTAATATCCTTAGTATGTACTGGTATACATTTAATTAACTCAAAAACTACTTGCTGAAATTTTGATTTAGAAACGAATACATCAACAATTTATAAAATCATATTTTTAACAGATAGTAATAGAAAAGTTGATTTTCATTTGAAAAAAATAAAGTTGTATCGCCAAAGAACACTCCTTACATGGTAATGAACTAATAAAATATGGTTCTATTAAATTACTGAACATTTTCAAAAAATCAACATTTGAAAATTGTCAGCATAATTTAATATAATTTGCTGTATGACTTAATAAAGGAAAAAATAGGAGTAGACATGATTTCTGTAGGTACTACCCATTTAATATTTACTTAATTACTATTTATTATTGTATTATTTGAAACTGTTGTATTTGAAGACTATAATATTATAAGTAATGTAATGTATAATATTTAATCTTGGTAAAATGGTCATGGAATAAAATTCGATTTGCATAAACCATAGGTTTTTTTTTATCCTACTTTCGAGGATAAAATATTTTTAGTACCTAATTTTGAATCAGCATGAAGTGGAGGAAATTGGTATGTTACATCGTATGATAACAGTGAATCATAATAATTATAATAATATTCACGTATGCAATTATACTATGGAATATTTTTTTAAAAGTTTTAGACGTGCATGCGCATTACCCCGCCTTGGCGTAATAAGAATTGTGTCAGAGCGGCACGATTCAAATGTTATATTATTTATTTCAGTATAAGTTATTGAGTTTTTCGAAGGAAATATTACATCATTATACTACATGTTTAGCGGTTTTATTGGTCGTACAGCAAAAAAAAAAACACCATACGATTCTCTTACGCTTCTCGTACACTTTTTTGCATTCCAAATGGTCATTTACGTGTCAAAATATTAACTATATATGATAAATAATTTGGTGTCGTGCTTTATCGATAAAACAATTTCAACTCTATGAAATGTCACAGTTATATTATTATCGTAAGGGTACCCACTATAACGTTCGCTTTTCACCAACGCATTTCGACTGATATAGTTATCAACTGAACATTTTAGTTTGTAATTTTACGATTGGATGATGATTTAACACTACTATAGGTATGTATTAGAAGGCCAAATAGTTGGTGCAGAATAATATAACATTTTGTACAGTTATAATAATGAGGTGTCATTTAAAAAATAAAACGTTTTTATTTATATTTTTATGATGACCTACAACTGAACCTTGTTAATATTGTAAAACCGGGTGGATCAGAGTTCACAGAAACAATATCATGATTTTTCAAAAACAAAAAAAACGCTATCACATTATTTCTTGCGAACATGAACATTTCCTCGTATCTTTGATATTATTAAGCAAATATGTATATATATATAATATACATATGTAACCATTTGTTTACGAAAAAAGTTCTATAAGTACACTGTTATAATATACATAAATATGTATATTTTATATCCTATGTTTTCGCATCCTGTACAATCTCATACTTGAATTTCATATTATAATTTAATTAAGTAGGAAAAAAACTTTGAAAACTGGAGTCGTGCCAAAACTAATTTTTGCAAGATATGAAGTTAAAAAAATTGTTTTACCTACGCAATTGAGACCTTGTCACGTCGGTACAACGTAAGCACTCGATGACATTACTATTATCAAGAAAACCTGAAAGAACAGACTTTTTTATATATATTTAAGTATAATGTTACAATAGAAGTTTCAAAAACTAAATTGAAGACTATATAGTTATCAAAAATATTCATAAATTGTGTCACCATTATTATAATAGATATTATGCTAATTTATTAAAACGAGCATATTCCAGTCTTATGCTCATATCGTTAGACTTTGTGAATCATCAGAAGTTATTTAGCAATTTGCAAAACTTGATTTTATACTTAACGGCTTTTACAGTTATTACATTTTTAGCAATTTATTAGTTCAAAGTTTTGACTTTAGAGTACATAATTCGCATTTAACTTCAAGTTATAATAACAACAAGATATTTTTATTCTTTGTTCATTTATTAGAAAATAAGACATATTTTTTTTCATTGAGACTTGAGAAAGTTTAAAAACTGATATCAGTGCCTACTGTTTGTTATGTATATTTAAAATAAATAAAATATATGTACATGCAAAATGTATTATACAAAAATGTTTCATTTTAAAGCTTTTATAGGAAATAGTATACAACTCCATATTATAACGTATAAGGGAAGTAAGGGGATTATGCCGATACTAATAATGTATTCAATATTCTTTGGGAAATTGGTTTTAAAGCTCATTTTAGAGGAAAATATAATATCATTCAACTAAACTTAAGCTAAGAACTTGTTAATTATCGAAATATTATAAAAAATAAAGACTAAATTATCCAACTCAATTAGTTTATACAATTTTTTATTTTAATATTTAGAAGGTATTATATTACCATATTAAAATGTCCTCAAATTCAACTCTATGGATTTTATTATGTCCACATAAATATTTCTAAAAATGTGATGATTTATTGATATCTAAATATAACTTTATGTACAATGGTAGACAATGGTCTGTACATATGTGAGTTCAGTAGACCTTATATTATTATATATATTATATAAACTAGGAGATAAATTAACATCAAGCTTCCTTAAACATGGGCTAACATTTTCAACCAAGAGTTCGTAGATTGGTAGTCATTGTTCCGTGCAGCGGTTCAACAGAACAGTAATTCTGAATTGTAAATTTTTTTTTCCAAACAAAATGTAAAACATTAATTTTAAAATTTAATTAATCCATTATATTGTGAAAATATTGATAATATAATACGTATTCAAATTTCAAATAATATGATAAAAAAAATATTTTTGATTAATATGATAATTATTAATAATAATAAAAATTGCCATGACCAAAATGAACCGTTGCGATGGGTTTTTATCTGCCTTCTAATCTTTCTTAATAAAACTCCCAAAGCACACCCTTTATAATTAATTATCAATACACCTCCAATCCATTAAAAAAATGTTTCACTTCTCGCTTCTTTTATACCAGTTGTTTCACAAATAACATATTTTATATAAATATATAATTTTTCGTTCACCATTTTCTCCTTACTTTACTATTTTTAGTTTTTAGTACCATTCACTACTATCATATTCACTACCCAATACTTGTTTTTTCTTTTTCCGTATTTTTCATTCTAACTACCATTATACCAATCAAAGAAAACATGCTTGTCACAATTAAATGAATAGTGTGCTATCGGTCAGTTGTAGGAAAAATATAAGTAAATAGTAAGTACTAATAATATGAATTATTATTTATTATTTAATAAAATCTCTACGAAAATAATCTATATTTGTTGATTTTATGTTCCCTCTAAAATAAGCTTAAAATTAATAAGGTTTGCATATAATATTTAATTTATGCAATATTGATGGCCTTTTCTTCTGTAACTTTGTTATTTATGTATTCAACATTTATAGAACTCATTGTATTGATTTATAAATCCAATAAGCATGTTGTTATTGTTTTGCTTAGCAATTGATTTATCGCCATATATTTGTTTTGCTTGATGATAGTCTGCATGGTAAGTTGTGCGATTTTAGTAGACAGTTTGTGTTTTTATTTTTATGTCTCAGTTAAGAGAAATCGTTTTTTCGACGTCAATCGAAGATAGTATATTATTATCAGTATATGAAAAATGAAAGGTTACAAGACAAAATGCTGCTTCAGTTGTTTTTTTATTATTATTATTTTTATTATTAAACTTTAACTTATCCTCCCTGTGTCACGAACCACGACATTACACGGTTTTGCTGAAATTCTACGAAGTAATCCCTCTTTACGAGTTTTTTGCATCGCAAGCTTTTTATATTCATATCCTATTTTTTTTTTTTTTTTTGTTATATTTGCATGTAATGAATTGTAAGAGTCAATTTTCTACAATAAATATGTATAAAACATAGTTACCTCAGCTAATATTCTATATGACATAATAGTTATTTTGTTATATGTTTTAAATTTGATACAATTGATATAACCTATATTATAGTATATATATATACATTCCTTACAAATTATTGTACAAAATTCTCAAGTTTTTTCGTGATTGTTACACATAACTTACCTAAAGACCATTGCAGAATTGTACTAATGAGGTAACATTAAATCATAACAGATGCAGGGAGGATAGGCATCTCTCTAGTCTCTAGTTTTATTAGCAAGGAGGCCAACGCCAAAGGTTTAAACTAAGTTTTTACAAATTATAGTTCTAAGTTGTTGGAAAACGTATATTTATTTTTATAAAAGTGTATTGAAAGGATGTGTTGTATCCGTTTTACTAACTCACAACATATCAAGAATAATCGATTTTACCCAGTTATTTTTATTATAGTGAACAATTTACAGTTTTAAATGCTTATAATCTGTTTAAAAATTAAAATGTCAACAAATAATCGTAAACTTTATTATGTTTTGCATTAGTTGAATAGAGACAATGTATTATTATTGGTAGACAATTTTTACCACATATTAAGACTACAAAATGAAATAGGAATTTTTTTTAATGTAACCATTTAATTTATTGTTAGCAATTAGAATGTATATACATTAATTATCCATATTCTATAATTTATTAATATATTATGTTATCAAAATAAATTTAGCTACAAAATAATGATCTACCAATAAAAAACAAAACATTTTTAAAAACTTTCAAGTTAATAGAGGTGGATTTTAGCCTCATTTGCTATCCACCCAAAAAAAATCTCCTAAACGGACGATGGATTGATTAAAAAAAAAAGAAAAAATAAATAAATAAATCGTTTGAATTAAAAACAACTTAAATCTAAGAAACCAAGGTTTCGACAATGTTATATATGTTAACTGAGTGCTTGTTTTTGTTATATGGTTGTGTAAAATACAAAATAAAAAATATTTACCTTATTTCGGATTACCAAGAATACACCATTTAATATGAAACGATAGCGTAGTAATAATGTTGTACATATAATATTCATATTACATAGCAGGTATTACCCAATAACAAATAAGGGTAGTTTTCCATTTCACGACCGGTAAATTGGCTACAATAATTATTCCGCGAGCACCGAGTCTTCACAACGTGAGTTTCGTACCCAGAAGTTCAACGTGTATTAATTAATAGTCGTTTATTTTTGTTCCGTGCTTTGTGAAACGTAAATAGGACATTTAAATTAACGTTTCGTTTTATCAGTTGGCATGGACGACGGCAACGGTTCGAATAGGAAATTGAATTTTTACTTTCCCTTTTCCACGAATGCTATACTCCAGCTAGTACCTATCTATATAGTGTTCAGTCTTATAGTTGAACTTGTAAAAGTCTATACAAATATACACCTAAGTAGTATATATTTTAAAGACACAAAATTCTCATGATTGTAGGTTATTCTGACAATAATCTACGAGCTTTCATTCGGGAGGCATTTTCGAGTTCTGGTTGACGGACTCGGAAATTGTGGGCGGCGACCGGGATATCAGGTCTACACAATAACCACGATAATAACAATAATCATCATAATAGGTAATAAATTATTATTACTCACCGAAGGTAGTTGTAGTTATCGATTGCAGTTTAGTAATAATGTGTATTGATACAGCTACACAACACGTGGGATCCGCTTAAGGTTTTCATCTCCTGCTGGTGAACGTTATCATTACCCTAGAATGAACCCAAACTCAATTATAATAAGCCCGTTCGTTGTTATAAATTATAATTATATCAAAATAATGAGTTGTACAGTGGCTACATGCCCCATCATAAGTGGCCATTGCATGTCTATGATCTAGTGACTAGTAAGAAATCGCGTACAAAATGTCTGTGTAGACTGACAAATGTGTGTGTATAGTGACCATGGGTGTTCAAAAATATTTTACTTAAAAGCGGGTGTGACTCATTACCGCACAGATGTGCAAAAACCGCATAGGACGAAACCGCACTCAGATTTTAAAATACCGGATATCCCATTACCGCACACAAGTTTATTCGTGTATTTTTAACATGGTAAAAAAAAGACATAAATAGAAATTTGGAGAAATTTATTCCTTAAAACTATTGGGCACATTTTTATGCTTAAGAAATTATCTTTCAATAGTATATTTGACTGCAAAACTGAATTTTGATAACAGCCATTAGTGCAAGCCATCTGGTTTTACTGTAGCCCAGTAATTTTTGGTATTCAATTCTAGCAGCTTCGCATTTTTTTTTTTCAATTTTCTTTAATTCTTGTGCTACCTTCTGAAAACCCGACATTTCAGTAACCAGAAGATTATTCGAGGAACAACGGAACATGGGTACGAAAAACGTGACCATTCTATTTAAGACGGTACTTTTTAAAGTACCTATAATATTTACAACTACCTACTATATCAATCCTATTTTTAATTATTTTTGTGTAACACATGTTGGATTTCTTAATTCAGATTGTGTATTTTTATTTTATAGAATTTAAATTTAATTCTATGTAATATTTGTATACTTTAATTTGTATTGGTTTTAAATAAAGTTTGTGCGGTATCGTACTATTTGTGTGCGGTATTGGGATATGCATTTTGTGCTGTATTGGAAAGCGCTGTTGAAAGATAAAAGACATTTTTAGGCTAAAATATAAAGATACCTAACAGTTTAATTTAAATGATGCTTAAATATAAAACCAATAGTTCGTTTTAATTTTGTTAATTATATTTAAAAAGCGGAAATTTTGATTTTCACAAATACTTTATTAACTGATCTAATATATGCAATATGAATTATGGCTCTTAACTTAAACCAAGTGGATTTTTTTTATTAGATTAACAAAATAATAAACTCATATCAAACAATTTGTGCAAAGTAACCGGTACTGCACTACTGTATATTAGGTGTCGTGTGGGTCATTGTAATGGATCATGGATGTGATAAATTTGAATTCGATAATATAAAATCATTGTAATAATATTAGTTCCTACTACTACTATAAGTTTATTTTATAATATTATTGCAATTTTACTATTAGTAAATTTTGAATTTATTTTTGCCAACAAATTTTCACTTAATATACTTTAAAAGTTTTAAGTATACATAAATAATAAATATAAAGAAAAAAAACTTAAATCGTTATTCTCCTTAGATAGGTATAAATATCCGATTTCGCAAAAATTTTAATTTAAAATATATATTTAAAAAAACTGTGTTTTTAAAATTATATAAACTTTTAAAATATATCAAATTATGAAGAATTTTATATTACCTGTTCAAGCTTTTTGACTCAGGGAAAAATGAAAATTTTTTTATCGTTATTATAAATTATAACTCATGTAAACAGCTCAAAAATGTTCAAAATAAAAGAATACACATCATTGTAAAATCAATACATGCATTGCTTCGTCCAGAATCTAAAACTGTTTTAATAATCCATTAAATCGTCAACAACAAAAGTCAATCAAATATGACATATTGAGGTGTCGACTTTGATATAATAATTAATTTAAATAACTTATAGAATATCATGCAATAAAATGCATACTAATTAAATAGCCAATTTAAACCGCATAATAATTTGAGTATTGGCAAAAAATCTAATTAATTAATAATTTATAAAACTAACATTTTATAATTTTAGGTAACAGTTGGTGGTCAAATTTAAACAACACAATTATAGTTTTTAATAAATGTAAAAAAATAACATTTCAAAATATTCTTAATAAAGAATGAAGATGAGTATTTATAACGACTGCCCGAGAGTGCGAGAGCGTAACAAATATAAAAACACGCCATGCTCACCCCACTATGTTGGGTTACTGCATGAGCAGTGGGGCGTTGCATCAATATTCTCACCTTCTCCTTTGCCGCGTTGAGTGCTCTCAACGTACCTACCCCAACGTCCCGCCCAACCACCATTTATGAGCGTTTCACTTATAGTTGTACTTTCCTATTTGCCAACATGCCAACCATATAGAGCACCATCGCGACGTAAGAAATTTAACTTTCAAAGAGTTTTTCGCAAACGTTTGCCATCAATTTTGGGAAGAAAATAAAACAACCCTTTTCTGAAGTCTAGCTCTAGCTGGTTATATTATAATATTATATTGTCGTTGATGCGGCCCAGCTTATTAAAATGTATATTACCGATTGCATCTATTAACGATTGTGTACTATTATAATTAATTGACGAATAAATCATTATTGTTCGCCGAGCATAAAAGAAAAAAATCAAAACAATAATATCACTCAGGCAAGGTACGCGTACACCTAACCTATATATTACAATAGGTATTGGTGAAAACAATGAGAATAAATACAAATATAATAGCTGCGAACGGAACAAATACAAAACGTTCCGTATCTATTCGAGATATAGCCGTGTTGCCAAATTGATGTCGTACACCGTGAGTACGATTGCCGTAGTAGTAAACTTTGGATATTTTCCCTACTGGTCGAGTTTGTTTGAGCTTAGACAATAGGATTTAAACTTTCGGATACACTTCAATAATATCACACGGCGTATCTGCATGCATACTTTTTTACATTATTATTATTATGTCTGCAGAGTACATTGAAAAAAGGATTTTATGCGGGCGAAAATCAAAATAACGCCTCCGATTTTATATTTCCGACAAACGCACCGTATTGATAATGTACGAAGAAATGCTGTCGACTGTCGAGAGTAAAATATCCATTGTTGAAAGGAAAAACCAAACAAAAAAACACATCGGTACGAACGAAACTTAATTGCGCGTGCGTTACGGTTTATGCAAAATATATGCACAAGTCTATGCCGTGTCGGCTGCAACTATAGTAATAAATACGAATATTAAATAATATTATGATGAAACGAAATTTGTGGAACACTGACACTGCATGTAATTCTATATACTTATACATATAATTTATTGAAAACAATATCTGACATACACTTCGGAATTTAAAATAATGGGTATTATGATGGTCGGGATTTTGAAAATCCGTTGAAAGCATTTGAATCGGATTCTGTTGTAATATCATTTGAATGGCGATAACATCGTATTAATATCTGCAAGTATTGCGAGTCTATTCATCTAAGCAAAGGTATAGGTTAATACTCCATAATCGGAATATAATTTTTGTAATGTTTCTGGAGGTATAATACCAAATACCATGTATACCAAATATTCGTGGACATCAAGAGTCTTACTAGCGCAAATCCAATCACCTAAACCGTAGCAGGATTGAAGTGCGTCCAGGTATACAAGATATCTGAATAATAGTCAGAATACAGTTGTAAAAAATAATATTATTCAAGTATACGATCGTAGGTCAGTGTCTAGGAAATATGCAAATATCAGGATGTCAAGCATCAAGATGCTGTTATACTGGTGCAGTATGATGTATTCTTCCAAAGGACAATGGACTTACAATAGATTATTATAGTTTNNATAGTTATTATATTTACCCACCAAATAAACTATTTATCATATTAATGTTTAAAGTTGATAATAAACTATATGTAATTTTTTATTAAAAGACTTAAAGATTTAATTTCAAATATTCAGTCCTTAAACTAATCATACAAATTATTATTTATTTTTAATAAGCAAGTTTCATAAACAAAACTCAGATAACATTTGAACGAATAACCTTGAAATAATATTTGTTTTATCTCATGTACGAAATTTTCTTATTTTATGATTAATTATGATATGATCTACAACATATTATATTGTATAGAATAATTTATCGAAAGGCGAACAGTGTTATTTTCACATTAACTGCGCCACCTGAGTACCATTTTGCTTCGTATCAATATTATCCTTAAGACCACACAATTTTTTTATATAATGCCCGCATTAAAAGAAGACAAGAACATAATATTACACTTAGCCTCAAACAGAAACCACATCGTATACCACGCATACGGTTAAAACGTTTCTATAGGCCTACTTGGAAACATAACGCCGTACAGCTCAGAGTGTCGAAGTATTGGATTTCACATTAGAGACGACACTCGCCTATCGTTAAAATGGAATCCATCAATAACAATGTTACAATATTATTATCTATCCTATCGTATCGATATTTAAAAATACTCTCCGTCACATTATATCTTAGTCTGCGCATTGTACAATAATCATTTTTGATTACTAGAGGACTTTATTGCTCAATATAATACCTTTACCTACATATGGGGAACTAAAATAAGTTTTCGCGATTTTTGGATATTCGGTCTTAACTCGATTGCACTACCGCAATGTGGTTTGCGTTACTCTCGTATTTATAATAGTAGTAATAATAATAATAATAATAATAATAATAATAATATGACGCCGCTAGTCCGTTGCCGGTGCGCATGCTTGAATTTGGTTATGCGATGCGTGTGCTCGCTACGGGCATTTGAAAATCAGTGGCCGTTAGGGTGTTTTGACGCGAAGGTGTCGAGTATTGCTCTACAACTAAACCGTCTGAGAAATTTCACAAACAATAAGTTCGCGATATTCCGAAAGAGTACTATAATATACGTATAGGCTTAATACAGTAGTGACAATTAACAGTGCGTTTCAACTCGATATCACGTTGGCCCTCGTCGACTGATTAAATCCGTCTCTGCCCGTCGTTCAAAACGTCTGAGAAATTTCGAAGAAGTGTGTTGAGTGAGGAATCGTCGTTTTAGGTGAGTTTTTGTTATTGTATACTTTCACATGTATGTGTCAAATTACGTATATCACAACGCGTTATCAATGAATTGTTCGAGTGTAAATTGGGATTTTCCGATAAAACTGATTTCAAGGAATGAAAATAAATTTTAAATCAGACGAATACAATTTTCATTTTTTTTATGGTTTTAACGAGTGTAGTAAAAATAAGTTATGGGTTCAAGTGGTTCAACTACACATATATATTATTGTGATTTCTTCTTTGAAGTTTTTTTTGAAATCCATAGTAAAATTATTTTATAAATGTATTACACGTAAGTCTTAGGTAGGTATAGCTAATTTTTGTAGAATATATGCATTATATTATGTACAAATATTATTGTGACATAGCATATATATATGACGAAAAACTTTAGTTAATTTTTAAAATGTTTACTGAATAAACTGATCGATTAAAGTAAAACTATGGCTCAACTTATTACGCCAGGGAAATGAAAACATTTTAAGTTTATGAGTTTTTTTTTTTAGTAATTGAAACATTGAAATATTTTGTGTGGGTATAGATGTAGTGTGGTGTATATTTAGTTTAATTTAAAATTATACGTTATTCAAACTATCCAAGTTTTAGGCTTATATAAAACTTTGGTTTATGGAACATGCGCTGCACTGCATATAAGATATTTAAAATTAATAATAGCTGTAGACGTAATTAAAATATATTTAGTGACTTGAATTAACATACCTACAGAATCAGTCTAAATTATCTATATGGTTATTGCATTCAAATGCGGTGGAATATTTTTCATTCCCATATAATAATGTAATATTCTTAAACAGTATTACTACATATATATATATATATGTATATGGATAAAGTATAATGTATAAAACATCATTAATTTAACACTTTATAATACTGTAAGATATTGCAAAACTATATACCTAGATATTTTACCATAACAAAGTGATATTTTAAGTGTTCTTTTTTTAAAAAAAAGAAAGTTTTAAAAATTGACACTTTTTTAATTATGTAACTTTTTACTACTCGTTCTTACTTAAACCTTACCTTGTATTTTTTATAATTTAATATAATGTTAAACTTCATATTTTCAAAATATTATCGTTCTATGGAGTTAAGTGTTATGCCATAATGCTTAAGTTAATCATTTTAAAAATAAGACAACTAAATAATAAACAAAGCAATTCTTTTGCATAAATAAGTATCTATTGAGAATAAATTAAGATAAGAGGTATAAATATATTGTCGGTTAAGATTTGAAAAGAAAAAATTTGTAATTTGTTGTAATTAATAAAAATGTTTTTAAAATTAATTTAACAATAGACGTATTTATAATATATAAGCAATAATTTTCACTTATACTTTATCTGTCATTTAATTTTGGAATAATGAAAATTTTAAGTTCTTTAAATTCAAAAGCAGAATAAAAACTATTTTTTTTGTATTTTAACATAACATAAATTATTCTAGCACAGCAAAAAATCTCACAAATAAAAACAATAAAACAGTGAAAGTACTCTTTATATTAAAATAGTATACTTTAGTTCATATAGTTAATAGTTGATACAAACATAAGAAGCTAAATAGTAACAAATTAAAATGTGTAGAAATAGTTTGATGAGTGATCGAATTGAAAAAATGTACTTAACGCTTAATAAACATTTTTTTGTTTTACACAATAATTGAATAATATATTGATAAGTGATAATCAAGTAATAACACTCTTAATGCAATTATTTTTCAGCTCTTCATTTTTTCGTCGCGTTTCCGTAAATTATTGGTGAAAAACAACATTTGTTGGGACCGCTTAAAAACTATATATTTATTTTAGACTCTGAGCGGGGAGACGAACGTATTTATTTATTTGATTACAATACGTTAACCGCGAGCAGTTAAAAGCATTTCATGCATTTTTGTGACAGTTTTGCAGAGTTTGAAATGAAATTTAACGTTTGCACGAGTTACTAAACGTCATGGTTTAATACGTGACATGCTTTTATGAAATGTGACTAAAATCGAGTTAACGGGAATCACATTTCAATACACAAACCAGAACCGTGGTCGGAAATTNNAATTACTTTCTCTTTCCTTCGCCACAGTCCATTTTCGATCCAATAATTAGCTATCTCTGCCGGGGTATGGTCGAATAGCACTCGGGCTCAATAAAGGTATTACAACAGAAATATCGTGCATTTGAAGGAGTTAAACGATTTGAAAACACTCATTTCCCTTTCCACTTACAGGCTTAGGACTGACAATGATTTCAATCATTGGCATGGTTACCAATGATTGATTTATACGCACTATTGTCCATTACATTAGTATAATATTATACACATATTATATATAATTGAATCATCAAATATTATTATTGTCATTATTACATATAACTTTTTTTTTTCAAACTAATCTCTAGAATTTTTTGTAGTAATATTATGTAAATATTTTTTTTATTCTTTTTTTAAATCGTAAAATATTATTAATTTTTTTTCGTTTTTTTCATTTTTTGTAGTAGTATAACAAACTGCGTTCAAAAATTGTAGCCTGGCAATACGCTTTTGAGCATATAAGTTAATATATTTTTTAACAACATTTGTTTTTTTCAGGTACCGTGTAGTTGAAGGTCTTGTGTCAGTATTTTTCATTAAAATCTAAGTATCTATTTGTAAAACATCAATAGATACAAATATTTTTGGATGTATTGATGAAAATGATTTACGGTAATGCACTTAACGTTCATGGTGACCTTAAATTTTCTTAAGCTCCTTTTTTTAACGAGTGCAGTTCGGCCTGCACTTACAAGCTCTTTACGCAGTTCGATCATTACCTTTTTTAAACCCAAGTGCAATTCAACTATCCTGCCGATGTTCATTATTTGCGTATTATTGTGATATTATGGGTTATAGGTCGTACATTGACGCATATAGCGATTCGCAATTAGCATGCGCTCACATGCATATAATAATGAAATATATAAAACATTTATTTTTACTAAGGTAAACCTGATATAAATAACTGGAACTTTCTGTGTATACTTCTTACTTATATTCCATTATTTTGACCTTGTTTTTTTCGTAACGGATGCGAGTAGGTACATTTTATGTATTTATTTATTCTTTATGAAGTTAACGAGCACCACTGAACATGTTCGTGTGACTGCTACATTTTACATTTTTACATTCATTACCTATTTACATATTCCTGAACGCTCGACAATCGCAATATTATATAAATTAGTTATTTATTATGGTTTTCGAATGACAGCATAAAAAAATTTAAAAAATCAGATACCAATAATTTACTTGTAACATTATATTATTGTGGGGTTGTCCGATAATATGAAATACTAAGTATATAAATCGTAAATACACTAATGCTCTTCGCACGGTTTGCCCGTAAAGTGTCATGATTGAAAAAAAATATATATAAAATATAGTTATTATAGTTGAAATACGAATAGAATGTCTGAAAATAAATACCTTAAACGTTAACGTCCGCCTCAAAGAAATTATATCTGTTCTATGGAATTGAGGCGTACAGGGTTGCCATACCTTAAGAAAAACGACAATATTGATAATAATAATAAAAATA